>SKCR01014537.1:0-35631 GCA_019454045.1 Zanthoxylum bungeanum
AATCCTGGTGGATCCCGGGAGCGCAGTGGATATAATCTCCAAAGAGGCTCTGGAAGCCTTGGAGTAGAGTATGCAGCTCTAACCGACGATAACACTCCCCTATACGACTTCGGGGGTTCAAACGGTCGTCCCATTGGGAAGAATACAATTGCAATGACGATCGGAACTCGTCCCCGGGACTAGGACGATTATGATAAACTTCACGGTGGTGGACTGCATGAGCAGTTACCAAGTCATTGTCGGTCGGACCTTTCATGATGAAGACAAAGGCCGAATGTCCTGCTATTACCTAAAGTAAAAAAAATCCCCACCCGGGAAGGGATTGGAATCGTGTGCGGGAGTCAGAAGATAGCCCGGAGCTGTTTTTCCCACTCTCTCACGGGAAAACCCTCTGCGTTGAAGGAGGGTACCTGAAAAAGACAAGTGAATGAAGACAGAGAAGAAGCAAGGGGGAACACGGGTCCTCGGCCAAATAAAGTTGCCCGGTTAGGGACAGTCGAAGAACTAGAGGAGACAAAACTTTTCGGGCTTTGGAAGAGCGTAAAGATATGGGGAAACTTAGACGAAAACCCTAAAACGGGTCTGCTGAGGTGTCTAAAAGAGTACCCGGATGTCTTGCATGGGGGCACAACGACATGCTCGGGATTGATCCAAAGTTCATCAATCACCGCTTGGCAGTAAACCCGTCACACAAGCCAGTCAAGCAAGCAAAAAAGAAGAACCTTTAATCAGGAATGGTGCAGGGCAGTAGCTACCGAAGTGGACAAATTGTTAAAAGCTGGTTTCATCAGAGAAGTAAAATACCCGGAGTGGGTATCGAACGTGGTATTATTGAAGAAATCAAATGGAAAGTGGATGATGTGCGTAGATTTCACCGACCTCAACAAGGCATGCCCGAAAGACAACTTCCCACTACCAAACATAGACCAACTAGTAGATGCAACAGCCTGCCAGGGACTGCTAAGCTTTATGGATGCATTCTCTGGATACAACCAGGTCAAGATGCACACTGCGGACGAGGAGAAAGCAAGTTTTGTCACCGATCAGGGGCTTTACTGTTATAAAGTAATGCCCTTCAGACTGAAGAATGCAGGGGCAACCTTTCAAAGGATGGTCAACAAATTTTCAAAACTGCTCATTGGCACGTCAATGCTTGGTATGGTATATGTTGATGACATGATAACAATGTCTAAAGAGCCAGAATGTCACGTGACCGATCTAAAGAAAACCTTTGAATTACTGAGGAAGAAACACCAATTTAAAGCTCAACCCGGAGAAATGTGCTTTCGGAGTCGCCTCAGGGAGGTTTTTGGGCTACATGGTAAGCTCCCGAGGCATAGAAGCAAATCCGCAAAAGATCCAAGCTGTACTAGTCTTAAAGTCTCCGAGGACGGTAAAAGAAGTGCAAAGTCTAACCGGCAGATTGGCCGCGCTCAACCGATTCATCTCCCGAGCAACTGACAAGTGCCACCCCTTCTTCAAAGTCATCAAGAAGGAAAAAAAGGAAATCGACTGGACACCGGAATGAGAGGAAGCCTTCCTACAGTTAAAACAATACCTAACACAGCCCCCACTTCTAGCAAAACCACTCCCAGGGGAAACCTTATACTTGTACTTAACTGTCTCAGAGCATGCAGTAAGTTCGATACTAATACAAGAGGTCGACAAGGTCCAAAGGCCAGTATATTATGTCAGCAAAGCTCTGTTAGATGCTGAGACCCGATATCCGGTAGATGAACTGGTCGCCCTATCATTGATCACTGCAGCCCGGAAATTACGACCCTACTTCCAAGCCCATCCTATTGGGGTTTACACCGATTATCCTCTCAGACAGATTCTGCAGAAACCAGAAATTTCGGGCAGGTTAATGAAGTGGTCGGTAGAGTTAAGTGAACACGACATTTCTTACCTCCCAAGGGTGGCAGTAAAAGGGCAGACTTTGACAGATTTTGTTGCGGAATTCACAGAACCCCAGGTCTTGACTGTGGGGGAAGACAAATGGGAGATGTCAATAGACGAATCTGCCAGCCCACAAGGCAAGGGAGCTGGAATCATGTTGAAGAACGACAAAGATGAAGAGGTGTTGTTCACCCTGAGGTTCGCCTTCGAGGCCACAAACAATGAGGCAGAGTATGAGGTAATTTTGGCCGGCATAAGGCTATGCACGGTGGTGGGAGTCCACGACATAGTGGTAAGAAATGACTCACAGCTGGCTGTTCAGCAGCTGAAAGGAGAATTCCAAGCCAGGGAGCCGAGTATGATAGCCTACTTGGCTGAGGTAAAAAGGCTGGTGGAAAGAATGGGGAACGTACACTTTGAGCAAATCAGTCGAGAAAACAACTATGAGGCAGACTCCTTGGCACGGCTCGCATCTTCGATAAAAACAGAGAACCCCAGAATAGTCCCTCTAATCTGCCTCCGAGAAAAGAGCGTGGGAGAACTCGAAGTAAAAATATTGGATAAGGAAGGCGAAACCTCGTGGATACAGCCAATTAAGAGATATTTGGAAACATGGGAGACACCCGAGGACAAGAAGGAAGCCAGGAAGCTAAAATTCAAAAGCACCAAGTTTTCCCTGATCGGAGGGGTGCTCTACCGGAGGGGCCACACGGTACCCCTCCTGAGATGTTTAGCGGAAGAAGAGGCCGATTATGTACTCAGGGAAATTCATGCGGGCATCTGTGGGAGTCACGTCGGAGGACAATCGATTGCCTTTAAAGCTTTAAGGCAAGGGTTCTATTGGCCGACTATGCATCAAGACGGCATGAGAGTGGCCCAGAAATGCGAAGGATGCCAAAAGAATGCCAATATTCACCACCAGCCAGCAGAGCAGTTAACCACCCTATCCAGCCCCTGGCCGTTCGCTCAGTGGGGGCTAGATATCATCGGACCGATGCCAAGGGGACGAGGACAAGCGAAGTACGCCATTGTGGCCATAGACTATTTCACCAAATGGGTGGAAGCCGAACCCCTGTCCACCATCACAGAAAAGAAGGCTACGGAGTTTCTGAAGAAAAATATTATCTGCAGGTTCGGAATCCCTCGAGCCATCATCACAGATAACGGAAAGCAGTTCGATAGCAAAGGCTTCCGGAAGCTCTGTAAAGACCTCCAGATCGCCTTACAATTCGCCTCACCAGCCCATCCCAAGTTAAATGGGCAGGTTGAGGCCATAAACAAAACCATTAAGGCAAATCTTAAGGCTCGGCTCGGATCCTGCAAGGGCTTATGGGTCGAGGAATTACCGAAGTGTTTATGGGCACACCGGACAACTTATAAAATCTCCACATGGGAAACTCTGTTTGCCTTATCATATGGATGCGAAGCTGTCATCCCAGTAGAGATCGGAATGGCTACCTACAAGGTCCGTCATTTTGAGGACGAACGAAATGAAGAACTTATCAGAAGTCACCTCGATCTAATTGAAGAAAAGAGGGAGAAGTCGGCTATAAAAATAGAAATCTATCAACAAAGAATGACTTGTTTCTACAACAAAAGAGTTCGGACCCGTGTCTTTTCCAGGCGACTTGGTATTAAGAAAGGTCACCCTGAACACCTGAAGGCCAGAAGAAGGCTCATTAGGCGCAAATGGGAAGGGCCCTACAAAATTGTAGAGGTGGTAAGGCCAGGGGTCCCATTTTAGAACAGATGGACGGCACCCGATTAAGGAAACCTTAGAATGCCGAGATGCTAAGAAAGTATTTCCAATAGATTTTTTTTTACAGCAACCGACAAGGGTTAAGAGCATAGTGTAAAACCCCTCTCGAAATGCCCCGCAGAGAGTTGTAGAGAGGGCAGTAACTCCCCGAATATGAATAAAACTTTCTCTTTCCAAATTTTTTTTTTTCCACCCTCTTTTTAATTAAAATTGAAAGCCATATTCAAAATTCCGGGGACATACTCGATACGGAGGGATGATCAGAGGTCGAGGCATCAAACCCTGACATACCGATCACAAGTGCTACCATAAACATCCCGGGCATAGACGATCCGACCTAACTCAAAAATCAAGACCACATCAAGGGATAAGAAGTGTAAATGAGCACGAGAACCTTTCACAGTAGCCGGAGCGCAACTACCATACAACTTATATTACGGGGGACATTCCAGGATAGTAATCACGGGGAGGGAGTGCCCCCGTAAGGATAACCTGCATGGCCGGTTTGGGAAATACAGCACAAGGAATGCGTTCCCATATATTTTGCCTACCCAATAGATCCGGGAGAAGCATAGCACGGGGTTGGATTATGCCCCCATGGTGATTGCCTACTCCAGTGTTACCGAAAATAAGGAGGAATATGCCCTTAATGTCTCAGACACTCTTTGATCCCTATTTCCTTGAACATTCGGATCCGTAGGAAGCATAGCACTGGGAGGGATGATACCCCCGTGGTGATTGCTTGCTCCAGTGTTACCAAACTTAAGGAAGAATATGCCCTTAATGTCTCGGACACTCTTTGATCCCTATTTCCTTGATCATCCGAATCTGTGGGAAGCATAGCACGGGGAGGGATGACACCCCCGTGGCAATTGCTTACTCCAGTGTTACCGAACATAAAGAGGAATATGCACTTAATGTCTCGGAAACTCTTTGATCCCTATTTCCTTAATCATTCGGATCCGTGGGGAGCATAGCACGGGGATGGATGATACCCCCGTGGCGATTGCTTACTCCAGTGTTACCAAACATAAGGAGGAATATACCCTTAATGTCTCAGACACTCTTTGATTCCTATTTATTTGATCATTCGGATCCGTGGAAAGCATAGCACGGGGAGGGGTGATACCCCCGTGGCGATTGCTTACTCCAGTATTACCGAACATAAGGAGGAATATACCCTTAATGTCTCGGACACTCTTTGATCTCTATTTCTTTGATCATTCGGATCCAAGAGAGGTGTAGCACTGGAATGGATTATGCCCTCGTGGCGTATGCTTACTCCAGCGTTGTAAGGAGGAGCCCTCGAACAGTACACAGGCTCCATGGAGACCTGAAGTATAAGGGATGTGCCCTTACCATTTTAAACGCTCTTTGATCCAAATCCTGGTTCGCAGGGACTCTGAATTGAAAGGTTCAGAATTGTGTTTTGGAGAACTCGAACAGGACGTTATTTTGAGGCATCCTTTCTGTTATTTTGGGATAAGTGTTAAGTCACCCCCGTGTTTTTATTTTATCTTCCAAGGTTTGTTTTCATTTTCATTAGGTTTGACAAGGAGACGCCCATGCCAAATCTGATAGAGCTTCAAAAGAGGATCCACTTCCCTTCTGAATAAATCCCAAAGGATTAATCGGCACGGGGGTGGATTCGTTCCGCCGAGGCCACTTGGTTAATCAGCTCGGGGATGGATTCGTTCCGCCAAGGCCATCTGACTGATCGACTCGGGGATGGATTCATTCCACCGGGACCCTTACTATTTCTTTGAGCTCGGGGTCGGGCCACATCCCACCGAGTCAGTCTTTTGGACTGGGGACGTAACATTCCCCCAGGGCCAAGTATTTCTCTCAGCTCGGGGTCGGGTGACGTCCCACCGAGTCTATCTTTTGGACTAGGGACGTAACATTCCCCCAGGACCAAGTATTTCTCTCAGCTCGAGGTCGGGTGACGTCCCACCGAGTCTATCTTTTGGACTGGGGACGTAACATCCCCGCAAGGCCAAGTATTTCTCTCATCTCGGGATCAGGTTACGTCCCACCGAGTCAGTCTTTTGGACTAGGAATGTAACATTCCCACAGGGCAAAGTATTTCTCTCAGCTCGGGATCGGGTCACGTCCCACCGAGTCTATCTTTTGGACTGGGGACGTAACATTCCCCCAGGGCCAAGTATTTCTCTCAGCTCGGGGCCGGGTCACGTCCCACCGAGTCATTCTTTTAGCTCGGAGTCGGTTTTTTCACCCACTGAATGATTTCATTTTTAGCTCACAAGCGGGTCTCAAGTGATCGTTTAGAGCGAGGCATTCAGAACAAATTACGAAAAACAAAAGAGTGGAACAGAAACACATAAATTACATATTGAAGAATGGTCGTGAAAAGTTATTACAAGAGAAGTGAAATATGCCTAAGTTTACACAGGGCCCGTTCGGGTTACCCCTTATCAGTCAGCCCGCGCAGGGGCAAGTGGCTCTTCCCCGGTAGGTTCGGATGACAGATGGTTTGGCTCGACCTCGGAAGGGAGGACAGTAGCTTCCACGTCGACAACCTGGGAGGCCCCGACAATTGCAGCTTCAGGAGCAGGAACATGAGCCTCAGACCGAACCTCTTCAAGAGCAGGAGCCTTGGGTCAGTCATCTTCAGGATCTGGGGAGATCGAAATAGGATCGGGGTCCATCACTTCTTCGGGAGAAAGGGGCAGTCATTATTTAAACTTCTCTTCTGAGATTTCCCCCTTACAGAAGCGAATGGCCGCGTGGATAGGCCCATATATCAAGGCCGGGCAATACCATCGGAATGATCTCGGCGCAGTCCCCGACCCCCTCAAGTTGGATTGCATCCCTCTCGACCTCCCACTCAGCTTCTTTCCTCTTAAGCTCATCCCGGACCCGTACCAGCTCCTTATCCTTGGCCCTCAATTTGGACTCAACGCTGCGCACTTCAACCTGCAAAATCCTATTATCGGCCTGGGCAGCCTCCAAGTCTTTCTTGGCAGCATCAACGTTTTTCCTCTCTAAAGAAACGGCGACCCGGAGAGCCTTATTTGTTGTATGAGCTTCAACGGCAGCCAGCTCCAGACTTTTTATATTCTCTTCTTTACGGGTCAGCTCGGCTTCCGTTTCAGTGAGTCGGTTCTGGAGCCTCTGGGCCTGGCCGCCCTCGGATAAAAGGCTCAGGAGGAGATCTTTGTTCTTGGTCGCCAGATAAGTCGCCTGCCAAGAAGAAACAGAAAATCAAAAATCAAACCGAGTCATGAACTCACGACGGAAATAAGGGAAGAATAGCTACCTTGGCCATCTGGGAGCACAATAATGTAACCACATCCTCAGGAGAGAGATCCTCGTACTTCGGGATCTTCATCGGAGGAACCGCTTCAGCTAGTTCATTGATTACCGACACCAAATGAGAAGTGGCTGTTGGTTTCTATTATATGTCCCAAGGAAGATTAAGCATTCATGAAATACTATAAATGAATATATATAAAAGACTTAAAGCATGGCGGAATCATACTTACAAAGCTATGTGATGAAGAAGATGATCAAATGGTGGAAGCTCCAAGTGTTGGAAGATTCGGCCAAGAGGAGAAGAAGACTTGAAGCTCCAAGCTCTTGTATTCCAAGCTCTTTGATGGTTTCCCTATCACCTCTTTTGATCCCTTGCTTGTGCTAGCAAAAATGGAGAAATAGAAGATCAAATCTTCCTTGCCCTTGTCAATGGAGTTCTCGGCAATTTGAGAGAGAAGAGAGATTTTGTGTAAAGTCTTAATTGATCTTTGTTTTACCAAAAATCAATTTATATTTATGTTATAATTTATTAAATAAATAATAAATCTATGACATAAACCATGCAATGGCTTAGAGTGTCAAACACTCAAACTCCATGCAAAGCCTTTGAGTGTAATGCACACTATCACCATGCAATGCCTTAGAGTGTTTTGTACACTATTAACATGCATGCCTTATCAATAAAATAATGCATATAATGACAAGTGTCATGTGGGCCCCACACGTTCCCAAATGAAAGTGGGCCCACGTCCACTCACGCGTTCGGGTTCGATATTTCCGAAATACCGAGCTAGCGTCGCGACGTTAATTAAATCGGATTTAAATAAATAATCGCTCCTAGCGAAATTATTATTTACGTCGCTTACGAATTAATTCTAAATTAACTCGTATGCCCGAATTAAAATCTAATTTTAATTTCGCGTCGAAATCGAATTTCGATTATTATATCGAATACAATAATTTTATCGATTAATTCCAAATTAATCGTTCTCTCTCTCTAAATTAGGCACTTTATCCAAGATAAAGTTCTCCGCAATTAATCCAAGATTAATTAAGTCCGAATCAAATATCATAGGTGAATCTTCAGGAAGCGACCCAAGAGATCTCCGGATATTTTGGCAGTAAATACGGTCGTCGGATAATCCGAACACGTACGTACCTCGTACTACGTCTTTACCGAATTACAAGACAAGGTTGGCTTCTAGCAAAGCGCCATGCCTACCCAATTCTCCAGAAATATTCTTATAGGAATATAAGATCTGTATCAGGCGTAGTATACCGTAGTATTGCGTACATCGATCCAGTATCGGATGATCACATGCTAGGCCTGGGGCTGGAGATGTGTCTGCCCCGTACGAAACATATATCGGACATCAAGCAACTAGTCTCTTTAAATCGGACAATCCTGACCTTGTCATATTGTCCCGACGGTTGCAACCTTTTATAGAGTACTAGTTCTGTGTCCTGCGTGATCATCACCTCCATATGTCTGAAGCGATACTTCCATCTTGACATCACATCCAGTACACTACGATTCTCGATAAAACCCAGAAGAGGTGTACACAGAACCGGTTAAGGTCCCAAACACAAAACTAAAGTTTACCGATTGTCGCAAGTACTAGCGATGTAAGTCTCAGGTTAAGACCATATACACCTACCCTGATGCGGCCTCCCATAGACACGTAGACATACTACCAATGGGATTCCGCGGGGTCTATCCAGAGCGAAGCTGTTTTCCGTACCATCGGTAAAACACAACCTCCTATCGCACTTGCATAAGTATCCAATACTTAAATATATGAGAACTATGCCGTCGTGCCTTCACAACGTGCACAAGCGCAATACTAGTCTATTCCGCATTATCGATGTCCAGTCTCGATAATACTACGACTAGGGATATTTAATGATTAAACCTTTGGGGACTGATACTGTCTCATATCATTCTCAGTCCAGGTACTAATCATATGGACTTTCGCCATTTATAAGTCAAAGTAAATAATATTACAAAACGGCAAAAGGCAATTTCATTATCACATAGTTAATTTTGTACAATAATACAATATTATTTACAAACAGTGACGCTATGGGACATAATGTCTAACAGTGGCCTCCCTAATATCCAGACCAAGGTCGTCTACGCCAAGAATCACGGCGCCTTTCTGTTTCTTGGAGGAACTCTCTGGCACTTTTTTCTCATTCCGAGCTGTCTGTCTCTTGCTCAGGACCCTTTATTCCTCCACCTCCCGGGTCAGCTCGGCTTCCTCTGCCCCAAACGAACTCCTCGTTTTTCTGGTAGGTTTTGATGGGCTGGGGGGTCGGGCGAAAACTATTGGCGATGCCCCGGAAGAGAGAGATAAACTTTGAGCAGCTGACGGGGCTACCTCTTCAGTCACCTTTTTGGCCTCGGTTGCTGGCCATTTCCGAGAGGACCCGGCTCCAGTATGGCCGGTTTTCTTTGTTACACCGGCAAGTTGATCCAGGTATCTTGTCCATTTTGACATACCTACAAAAAAAACAACAAAGGCAAAAAGGATGGTCAGTCCAGAATCTGAGCAAATTCAAATTATCATCAAGCTAAGCAAACGAGGAGATTGGTTAGAAGGTTAGTAAAGCCCACCTATCCGCCCCGGGACATTCGGAGGAGCAGTCCGAATCAGGCCCGACTCGAGAAAGGCCGCATCATTAACCAATTGCTTCCAATGTTCGGCATAACGCCGAGCCTAGCGTACCCGCTACCGGACCTGATGGGAAACCTTGGGAACGTCCCCCCAACAAGCTGGGAAGAATTAGAGAAGTTAAAATCCTATCATAAAATCAAAAGTTAGAACGCTAAAGGTTAGAGTCCTAACCTCCCGCTCTAAAGATATCCGGGACAGAGACCTCTTCTTCGTATGATCTCAGAACTCGTCCCCAATCTCATGTGGCCCAGAACCATAAGTTTTTGAAGTTTTTGTTGGAATCGGGGAGCTTGTCAACAACGTTTGGCGAATCATCATAAGTAGAAAGGTAATACCAACCATGGTGCGTTTTTGGGTTGGCCTTCAATCGATACAACCTCTTCACTTCTTCAAGAGAGGGTTCGCCGAGTCCCGCCCAACTCCAAATCACATATAGCCCAGCCAAAATCCTCCAACTATTCAGGCTTAATTGGCAAGGGACGATCTCCATCTCGGCCAGCATCCAGGCGAAATAACATTGAATTGGTAGTCGGAGTCCACACTCAAAGAAAGCCGGGAGAAGAAGAGCCACAGAACCCTCGTCCGGTTGACTAGCACGGTCCATTGGACCGGGGACTTCAAGAGCGATATCTATCGGAAGGTCATATCACTGCCGGAGCAGTGCTAGGTCATCTTCAGCTATTTTGGATGGCCGATCCATATCCAAAGTCGAGCAGTCAAAATCACCGGGCTCTGGGTCCTTTCGAGGTTTTCTCTGATGGTAAGTATCTTGTTCAATTTAGAAGGGGTGGGGGGGGTAGTATCGAGGTCCTCTATGCTTGGTGCCCCCGAGCTCGAGGAGAGCTCTTCAACAGGAAGGGTCGGAGGTCTAGCAGGGTTTGCAGAGGAAGACCTGGTGTCAGACATCCCTAACATCCGAGAAATAAAAGAAAAAATGGGGAGGTCAGTCTACAGCTAATTTCTAAAGCTAGAGCCTGTGGGTTCTAAATGCCCTAAATGACATCCATCAAACCATAAATCTCTCCCAAGCGACATCGAGCTAAACAAAAAAAAACAGACCTAAGAGTCTCCAAATCCCAAAAATCCAAACATGCTTCACAAAAAAAAAACAAACAAACAAACAGGACTCGCAACTCATGAAAAAATAAAACATTGAGGACGGTCAGAAAACTTACTTGTCTCTTTCGGAAAGATGAAGGTTTGCTCGGTGTGATCTGGTTGTTCTTCAAGTGCACTGGTCACAGTTGGGAAGGAGGAGTTCTCACGATTAGGGAAGTCGAAGTGTTCGTAAAAGAAAACAACAATGTTTACTCCGTTTTGATATAATTTGTTCGGGCAATAAGAGGATTTTACCTCGGTAGAAAGAAAGTCAGGCCGAACACCTGAGTCAGATCGATAAGGAGTAAGTGTGGGCCGATGACATTTCTCCTTGAGAAGATCGGCTATCAGTTCATCAATCGTACCACTCTTATCTAGTTCCCGGCACCCAACTTGTATGACTCGTTGGAACCGAGAACTAGGGGACAGATGTTGATGGTGTTTTCAGGTCCTATATTTTTTAAGAAGTACGGCAAGGGTAAAAAGGGTAATTCACTTCTCGGTCGAAATCATTAAATGCCGACTCGACCACATGGGTGTTATAAAGCCAACAGGTAGAGACCGAACACTTGATGATAAGTGACCGACCACTTTGGTTCAGATGACCGAGCATTATCAGATCGGTAGCAGCATTCTCAGCTCAAAGGACCATCATGACCGACCTCATGAAGACCGAGCATATGGCGATACATGCTCCAGAAGATAAGATACATTATTCTTACGGATAAGATGACAAGTTGTCCTACTTTCATGGGGTAAACTGATAAGTCAGTGTCCTAGTAGAATAAAGGAAGTGAAGGTAGTTTCTGACTAGGAATCCTTATGGGAAAAGGAAATTGTTTCAACTAGGAAATTCTTGTATGAGAAGGTGTTGGAGATTCTACGCATCCCAAGATCAAAACAAGCAATGAAAATAAGTGCGAATACATCGATTGAGCGACGCGCGAGGCAACAAAAACTTCACTGCCCACTGTCATGGTCACGGCAAACTGCAGTTCCAAGCTCACTGGTTCGGCCTTCAATCAACAAGAAACCAAGCTCCAAGCTTCGTCATTTGATTCCCTGCTCATGGGTGGACTTCCCTATCACCTTCGCATGATCCCGGAGTGTGCTATCACTCTCGATTTTTCCACAAAATCACACTTGCTTCCCCTTCACTGCTCGGTTTTACCCGAAAATTTCACGGTGAAGAACAGCCCCTTGGGCGTGTAAAATGAGAGAAGAGATGAGAGGATTTTTTAGAGAGAGGGAGTTGTGTAAATGTTAATTGATTTCCTAAATTCAATTAAAACATATACCACTTTTTGTATTTCAAAATTCAAGCCATAAATGGCTCCAACCACTCACATCACTCAATCACATCGATCACAAGTTGTGAAGTCACATTACTCAAAGTGACAAGTGATTTGACGCTTGATGCGACTAGCGATTTGATGCTTAATTTGACTTGCGTGCCGCACTCGAATTCGAAATGCGAATGCGCTCGCAAATAATCCCGGGCTCGGGTTCCCTAATTCCAAATTAATGAATTTTCCATTGCGTCGTAATTAAATGATTACGCCTAGTGAAATCACTATTCACGTCGCTAACGAATTAATTCTAAATTAATTCGTTCGCCCAAATTAAAATCTAATTTTAATTCCGCGTCGAAAATCCAATTTCGATTAATATATCGAATATATTAATTTACCGATAATTCCAAATTAATCGTTCTCTCTCTTTAATGATATTTTATCACAGATAAAATATCTCCGTAATTAATCCCAGATTAATTCTCTCTCTCATCTAATTAATCCCAGATTAATTAAAAGTGCGAGTCATACGTCATCGGTGAATCTTTGGGAAGCGACCCATGAGATCCCCAGATATATTGGCAGTAAATTCGGTCGTCGACTATCCGAACACGTAAGTACCTCGTACTATGTTTATACTGATTACAAGACAAGGTTGGCCTCTAGCAAAGCGCCATGCCTACCGAATTCTCTGGAAATATCCTTACAGGAATAAAGGATCTATATCAGGCGTAGTATACGTAGTATTGCGTATTTCTGTCCAGTATCGGATGATCACATATGAGGCCTAGGGCTGGTACAGTGTCTGCCCCGTACGAAGCATATATCAGATTACGAGCAACTAGTCTCTTTAATATCGGATAATATTGACCAAGTCATATTATCCCGATGGTTGCAACCTTTTTAGAGAACCAGTTCTGTATCCCTGCGCGATCATCAACTCCATATGACTGGAGTGACACTTCCGTCTTGACATCACACCCAACACACTATGATTCTCAATATACCCAGCATTAGCGTACACAAAACCTGTTAAAGCCCTGGACGACCGCAACCAAAGTATATTGATTGTCGCAAGTGTTAGCGGTGCAAGTCTCAAGTTAAGACCAAATATACCTACCCTGATTTCGGACTTCCATAGACACATAGTCATACTACCAATGGAATTCCGAGGGGGTCTATCCAGAGCGAAGCTCTTTCCCATACCATCGGTAAACATACCTCCTATTACACTTGCATGAGTATCCTATACCCAAATATATGAGAACTATGTCGTTGTGCCCTCACAACGCGCACAAGTGTAATACTAGTCTTTTACGCATTCATCGATGTCAAATCTCGATAATGCTCTGACTAGGGATGTTTAATGATTTATCCTTCGTGGATTGATACTGTCTCATATCATTATCAATCCAGGAACAAATCATATGGACCTTCTATCATTTATATATCTAGGTGATCTAATCACAAATGATAAGAGTGCAATCTCCTTTGTCAAATAGTTAATTTGTACAACAACACCATGATCTGTACAAATAGTGACGCTATGGGTCATAATTGTCCAACAATCTCCCACTTGGCCTATAGCCAGTCACTCGAGTGTCTGACACCCGAAGTATGTACGGTTGGCTCAAATTGCTGATGAAAGACTTTCGTCAGTAGATTTACATGATTATCGTCTGATGCGATTTATTCGATCATCACATCGCTACGATGTTTGATCCGAACGAATCAGATGAAAATCGAAGTATATATATCTGGATCGTTGATGAGACTATTAATTCTTTAGTCTGTGCTGACGCCTAGCTCAGCTGCTAACAGAATTATATCTAATCTAATTAGATTTATTATCGACCCAGAAGGCTTCTATTGTTGCCTCAGCTGCAGCAATAACCGCATTTTTGTGTTTATTCGGTAACAGTATCTTGCTTGGAAGATTTCCAGCTCACTGTTCCGATATTCAAACTGTATAGTACCGTTTGCGACTTTTAGTCGTTTTATCGGTTTAGGAAACTTGCTGCAGTGATCCTAGTCACTTCAAGTTCTCCATCTCCATAGTTTAAGGCAACATCCTTAGATCTCTAAGATACTAACGGATGTTCTTAACATCAATCATGTGACTATCACTTAGATTGGCCTGTTTGTGAATCCATATGCTCAAAGCATATGAGACACTAGGTCGCGTATATTTTTCAATGTACGAGTTCTCGGAGAGTTTTTCTCGAAAGCCACGCTTTCACCGATTGTATTATGGGAATATCATTTCCAAGAAATGACATATTATCATTATTTATAGGACAGCCACTGTCAGTGCGCTCCCTCTAACCCTCTTATATACACAAGAATCCTTCATTTTGAATTAAATCATAAAGAATTATGATTACATCAAAACGATAATTCCAAGAACCTATGATTGCTTCAATCCAAACATGGATCGAATAACCTGCAAACCTTGTTTGCTTGTTATGGTATGACAAAACCGACAGGATGTTGTAAACATCCTCCAAAAGGTTTCCTTTTCAGGAAAGCGATTTTCCCGTTCTGCTGTCATATTTCATAAATGAAACATGCAGTTTTAGCAAGCATTATCCAAATGGATTTACCGTGGCAACAGTTAAAAGGTTGAATCGTAATCAACACAATGTTGATAACGATACCTTTCCGCTAAAAGCCTAGCTTTATACGTTGGTATGTTGCCATCCATGTATGTATTCCTTGAAGACTTATAGTACTAGTAGGCACAATGCCTTGCGGTACATCAACTAGTATCCAAACTGGTTGATATATATGGAATCCATTTCGGATTTATGACACTTTGCCATAATTAGGGAGTCGATACCTTGTATCACTTCCTCATACATAGTCAGTTGGTATGCCTCAATAAGATTGACATCTTATGAGGTGAGATCAGAAACTCATACCCCAGGTTATTTTTCGACTCTATCCGACATACGGGGTTCTTGTGTATTCGAAGATTATGGTATAGTTTCATCCTTGATGAACTATTATGTTCCATTAAGGAATCGGTGCCTTGAATAGTATTACTCCGATTTTCATCGAGTTTTACTATCCTCCCACTTACCACTGCATATCGGTATTCCTCTTAAGAAAACTGCATGGCGAGCAACAATTTAATTGTTCCTTTGTGAGTTGTCTAAGTACAATATTTGGTATCCTAGGATAACTACAATTGGCACTTATCCAATTTGGGTTTTAGTTTGGTATCATCCAAACATATGCCTAGCATACCCAAATATTCAGGAATGAGAACCTGGTTTCTTTCCTGTTCATATCTAATATGATATCTGTCAAACAGATATTAATGGAACCTTATTCTAAATAAGTTATGCATTGTTTATGCTTATCCGTTGAAGGAAATGGTAGCTCAGAGTGACTCATGATTAACCTTATCATGTCCAACAAAATTCAGTTACTCGGTTCGGACACACCGTCAAACTGACGTGTTCCGGGAGGAGTCCTCTTGAAAGAATACTATACTCTTTCAAGTATATAGAAACTTATTGCTTAAGTATTTTCCATTACGGTCTTATCGTGACGGTTTAATACTTTAGCTGATCTGTTTGTCTATTTCGTGTCGAAACTCTCAAAGTTTCTGATTTGTGTTCTTAAAAGAAACACATAACCATAACGTGATGCCACATCCATAAAGGTCACGAAATATCCATATCCATCTCTAGCCTAGCTAGACATGGGCCCACTCACTTCACTATGAACGAGGGCTATCAGATCGGTGGCATTTACACTTTTACCAAGTAAATGTGGTTTTAGGCACTTTGCCCAATAAACTAGATTCGTAGACTTTATTTGATGGAATCAAATGTGTCCAAGTACCCACTCTTCAAAAGTACGGATATACGAGTCTTGTTTAATTGTGTCCCAGACAACAATGCCACTATTAAGTTTCATCTGATCAATCAGTTTGAGTTATTGTTTGTCATGTTATATGTTTGAGATTTATTTATATTCAAAATATAAATTCAGTTATTCACATCTAATGTGTTTATCTCAATATCATCTTTATATAATTAAAACACTAGTGTTCTAGATATAAAGGTTCACCTACAGTGGGTTAAACACTGATATAGAGATAATATATCTAGTCAAACTAGTTACATTATAACAGTTTCTAAATTTAGGTACACACCCGAAGGTAGTTCCTAAACTTAGGTATCTACGGTTAAAACAACGACTTTCGTCCCGTTTCTGATTCGCAGATTTATCTCATATGAAGTCAGTATCCTGCTCAAAGCAGATTCTGAACATCAATATATATTTATATCACACTAAGTATCTAAAATCTAATTTTAATACTAGTAGTGAACATAATGTTGACAAACATATTTGAAGTCAGAGCCTTGCTCGTCTTCAATTCCTTCATGTCTGCTTTGTCCAAACGGCAGTCACGCTTCCGCGATCCCGTTTGCCACAATTTGAGCAGATATTTTGGGATATGTCCTTTTATCTTCCCAGAATAATATAATGATTTTGCCTTTGCCCTTTTCATATCCCAGAAGCTTTTGGCCAAGCCTTGGCCTTCTAGAATATCGAAGCAAGGTGCACCTTGCGCTACTTGCCTTATTTCAAAATTTTGACTTTGTCTCCTTGAGAATAGTCATTAACTCTCCAAGAGTTATTATTGCAATTTTAGTACTTCTAAAATCTAAATATATATTTATGAAGATCCTTCAATTTCTTTATCATACTTTAAGGATCTAATCCTTAGTTCTGATTCAGAAATTAAGGAGTCTACTGCGACAAGCTTAATGGATTAAGCACTAAAGTTATCATTACATTAATCTTTCAAAGATTATGCTCAACTATTTGCTTAACTTCAGGCTTAGGCATAATATGTTATTTTATCAAATAAAGTAACTTATTAGTTTTTCCAGGACCATCCTGAAATTAATTACCAATTTGAAAATTAAACCATTTAAATACATTTTCCTTAGGATTATGTTTTAAATGTCAATCTTTCAATTTATCTTGATTTTAATAGTCCAATTATTTAATCAACGATTTAGGTACTATTTATTATAATGATTACAATAGTCCAACTATTTAATCAACTATAATTTAATTAAATCAGATACATTGATTACTATAATCCAATTATATAATCAACTATAAATGAATGTTTGAATATAGTCCAACAATTAATTAAAACAACGTTTAAATATTAGTCCAACTAACATTTAATTTATTTGACGAATGATATTTGATTTAATCGCGTATGGCAAGTAATTAAACGATTATTGCAAATTCAATTCTTGCCTCCCACTATTTTTCGGCGAGCCTCTAACCCTCTGTCGAATACTCGGGAAACCGTGTTTCCTAGTGGGCTAGGATCCCGTTAAATATCACACAATCTTGACTTTGGCCAACAAATTGTATGATAATTAACTAGTTAGATCTCTAAGATCGATTGGATCCAATCCAATTTTTAGATCCGGTAGGGGGACATCCAAGGCCGAAACATATATCTTATATATGCCAATACATCCAAGGTATTACCTAACCTTTTTCCTCTGAATCAACTAAGCCTTGGCTTTGGCACAACAAACTTAGTGATCCCAGTTAAGCGCGACCCATTGACCATGGAAAGCTTCGTAATCAATGTCGATGGACAAGAAGTGGTCTTGACTTTGGCCAACAAACCACAACTTGGACAAGACACCAATATAGAACAAAGCTCTCGTGATTCAAACAAATCCTCGATGGACAAAGGCCTTGACTTTGGCCAACAAGCCAATGCCAGTCTCGGATCTTGAGTGAGAATCACTCAATGGAAGGAAAGACGCTTAATATTGTTTGAGGGATTTTACGTGCAAATTGGCAACCAATTTATTATCTTTGTTAAGGTCTCATCATCATACACCCTTAAACATGCATTCTAAACACATAATAAAGCGCATATGAATAAACTAATATTAATCTGCGGATGGATACTTTACACATTGATCCTAGATCAAATCTCTCCCTTTCTTTCTCCCGCTAGCACAAATATTTCTTCTACCTGTTACACTACACTTCTAAAGAAACCTCATTTACATTGAGGGGAATAGGTGAGAAGAGAATACCAAGAATAAGGAGGTGATAAGGCTGGACACGCAGGTCCAATTAATAAATCAAATTTATTACAACAATTTCTAAAATTGTCCCACCCAACTAATATCCATCTGATATACATTATTCATGCATCGCAACCATGTATTCACACAAGCATGTTATCAATCAATCTAATCAAATTAATTAATCTGATAATTAGTGACCATCCAATGTTCAAACAACGATTTGATTTTGCTCGAGTCAAACTCGTTTTGCGAATAAGTACTTAAAGTACGAATTCTCGAATTAAATTAAACTACAACATTAAATCCAATTTAATATGTATTTAATTCTAATCCGCTTATTTAATTCCAAATTAAATACTACACTTTATTAATGAACTTTTACGACTTAAATTCCAAATTTAATCGTTTCGGGTCTCAAAGCCCGATTAACGTCCAACGTCAATTTAATTAAAGTCCAATGGGCTTTTAATTAATTTCTTGAGGCGTGGACTTTTGGTCAACTCGGGTCAAACCGAATGACCAAAATCCAATCCGGGAGTTACCCTATAAGCCTAGAAATCAATCTTGGCCCATTAGGCCCAATTAAACTTTAAAGGTCCATTTGTCGCATTTGGGCTTTATGGAGGCGGTTTTGGGCCCAATTAGATCCAACCAATTTTTCCTAAACCCAACTTAATACAACTAAGCCCAATAAGCCCAATAACAACATTTCAAGCCAAATTTCCAAAATTAGCCCAAATAATTAAATTCCAAAAATCCAATTTTCCCAATTTAATTACACTAAGTGTGTTACACAATTAATTACCCAATTAACATTTCTAAAAATCAAATTAGCACTAATTAATCATGCCATTGATATTAAATCATGTCCAACACAATTTAATTAAAATCAAACCCAATTTTACATGCTCAAAGTCTCGGCATTTGTGGGCAAATTATATTTGATTTGGTTTCAATCCAATTAATTCCACAATCGACATTAAATCATATTCCCGAATGATTTCCAACACATCCAATGATCAAAAATCAAAAAATCCAAGACAACATTTAGGGCATAGTATTCGACCAAGCCTCAACAATTTGGGGAAAAATGATCCAATCCAATTTTCTTGAAATTGATCCAATCAATCTTCAATTCAAACACATTTAAGCATACTAATTCATCAAATTTCATTAATCATGCTCAAAATCAAGTTTACCCAAGTTTAAGCCCTAAATCAATTTCATGATTTTCCTTGCTCATGATACCATTGTTGGAGATTCTAAGCATCCCAATATCGAAACAAGCAATGAAAATAAGTGCAAATACAATCGAGAAAGGCGCAGATAACTCACATCGATCGGTTGAGCGACGCGCGAGGCAACAAAAACTTCACTGCCCACTGTCATGGTCACGGCAAACTGCAGTTCCAAGCTCACTGGTTCGGCCTTCAATCAACAAGAAACCAAGCTCCAAGCTTCATCATTTGATTCCCGGCTCATGGGTGGACTTCCCTATCACCTTCGCATGATCCCGGAGTGTGCTAGCACTCTCGATTTTGCCACAAAATCACATTTGCTTCCCCTTCACTACTCGGTTTTGCCCAGAAATTTCACAGTGAAGAACAGCCATTTGGGCGTGTAAAATGAGAAAAGAGAGGAGAGGATTTTTGACAGAGAGAGAGTTGTGTAAATGTTAATTGATTTCCTAAATTCAATTAAAACATATACCACTTTTTTTATTTCAAAAGTCAAGCCATAAATGGCTCCAACCACTCACATCACTCAATCACATCAATCATAAGTTGTGAAGTCACGTCACTCAAAGTGACAAGTGGTTTGACGCTTGATGCGACTAGCGATTTGACGCTTGATTTGACTTGCGTGCCGCACTCGAATTCGAAATGCGAATGCGCTCGCAAATAATCTCGGGCTCGGGTTCGCTAATTCCAAATTAACGAATTTTCCGTTGCGTCGTAATTAAATGATTACGCCTAGCAAAATCACTATTCACATTGCTAACGAATTAATTCTAAATTAATTCGTTCACCCGAATTAAAATCAAATTTTAATTCCGCATCGAAATCCAATTTCGTTTAATATATCGAATAATTAATTTACCGATTAATTCCAAATTAATCGTTCTCTCTCTTTAAATGATATTTTATCCCAGATAAAATATCTCCGCAATTAATAACAGATTAATTCTCTCTCTCATCTAATTAATCCCAGATTAATTAAAAGTGTGAGTCATACATCATCAGTGAATCTTTAGGAAGCGACCCATGAGATCCCCGGATATGTTGGCAGTAAATTCGGTCGTCGGACTATCTGAACACGTAAGTACCTCGTACTACGTTTATACTGATTTACAAGACAAGGTTGGCCTCTAGCAAATCACGATGCCTACCCAATTCTCTGGAAATATCCTTACAGGAATAAAGGATCTATATCAGGCGTAGTATATGTAGTATTGTGTATTTCTGTCCAGTATCGGATGATCACATGCGAGGCCTGGGGCTGGTACAGTGTTTGCCATATACGAAGCATATATCGGATTACGATCAACTAGTCTCTTTAATATCGGATAATCATGACCAAGTCATATTATCCCGACGGTTGCAACCTTTTTAGAGAACCAGTTCTGTATCCCTGCGCGATCATCAACTCCATATGACTGGAGTGACACTTCCGTCTTGACATCACACCCAACACACTACGATTCTTAATATACCTAGCATTGGCGTACACAGAACCTATTAAAGCCCTGGACGACCGCAACCAAAGTATATTGATTGTCGCAAGTGTTAGCGGTGCAAGTCTCAAGTTAAGACCAAATACACCTACCCTGATTTCGGACTTCCATAGACACATAGTCATACTACCAATGGAATTCCGAGGGGGTCTATCCAGAGCGAAGCTGTTTCCCGTACCATCGGTAAAACACAACCTCCTATTACACTTGCATGAGTATCCTATACCCAAATATATGAGAACTATGACGTTGTGCCCTCATAACGCGCACAAGTGTAATACTAGTATTTTACGCATTCATCGATGTCCAATCTCGATAATGCTCTGACTAGGGATGTTTAATGATTTATCCTTCGTGGATTGATACTGTCTCATATCATTCTCAATCCAGAAACAAATCATAGGGACCTCCTATCATTTATATATCTATGTGATCTAATCACAAATGATAAGAGTGCAATCTCCTTTGTCACATAGTTAATTTGTACAACAACACCATGATCTGTACAAATAGTGACGCTATGGGTCATAATTGTCCAACAGAAGGAATCTGATTTCTACACTATTATAAATAGAAGGGTAGAGTGTGTGTAAGAAGCATCAGAATCAATATCAAGATCATTACGATTAGACTTGTAAACACGAGAGATCAGAGAAGCATATCTCAGTAATAAAAATATCATTAGTTTTGTGCCCGTGGACGTAGGTGGGATCTGATCCATCGAACCACGTTAATCTCTTTATCGATTGGCGTATTTTTCTGTCTTTTGCTAAATTTGATTTTGGTTCCCCTTTAACCAAATAAATTCACTATTGAATGAGGATTGTCTCGGGAGTAATATTCCCATATTGCCCTAAGACCAAAATCAGCCGTCAACAATATTAGTTGGACTAATATTCAATTTTTTTTTTAATTAAACAGTTGGACTGTATTCAAACTACTTCATTTGTGGTTGGTTATATAGTTGGACTATAGTAATCAATACATCTGAATGCAACCAATCAATTGTAGTTGATTATATAGTTAGACTATAGTAATCATTATATTTAATTGTACCTGAAATCGTTGATTGGATAGTTGGACTATAGCAATCAAGATGACTGAAAGATTAGCGTCAAAGGACATAATCATGGGGAAAATGTATTTAACGACTTTAATTTTCAGATTGGGAGTAGAACCTCTCGAGCATGAGCCGGGAGTTGAGCAAATAGTAGAGCATGAGCTTAGGAAGACTCATTGTGATGATAACTTTAGTGCTCAATCTGTTATGCACAGCCAGAGCTTCTTAAAAGGACATATCCCAAGTTGTCTGCCTAAACTGTGGCAAACGGGGTCACTAGAAGTGTGACTGCCGTATGGACAAGGCAGACATGAAGGAATTGAAGGTGGGACAAGGTTCCGGCTTCAAGAATGTTTGTTATAAACATGTTCACTACTGGTTTTAAAATTGGATTTTGATACTAGATGTGATACATGAATATATGTACTGATGTGCGGGATCTGCTGATAAGTAGGAAACTGGCTTCAGATGAGATCGACCTACAAGTCGGAAACAGGACGAGAGTCGCTGTTTTGGCCGTAGAAACCTAATTTTTGGAACTGCCCTTTTGGAATGTACTTAAACTAGGATACTGTTATAATGTATCTAGTTTGACTAGGAATATTATCTCTGTATCTAGTTTAACCCGTTGCAGGTGTACCTTTATATTCTGAAACACTGGGTGTTTTGTTTATAAAGATGATATCGAGATATTTATATTAGATGTAAATAATGGTCTTTATATTTTGAATATAAATGAATCTCAAACATATAATATGACAAATAAATAGCTCAAATTGAGTAAATCAAATGAGACTTGTTTGTGGCATTGTCATCTGGGATGCATTAACAAGACTCGTATATCTACATTTTCGAAGAGTGGATACTAGGACGGATTTGATTCTAATTCAAATGATGTCTACGAATCTAGTTCATTAGGCAAAGTGCCTAAAACACTTTTTACTTGGTAAAAGTGCAAGTGTCACCGATCTGTTAGCCCTTGTTCATGGTGACATAAGTAGGCCCATGTCTAGCTAGGCTAGAGGTGTATATGAATGCTTTGTAACCTTTACGGATGTGGCATCGCGTTACGGTTATGTGTATCTTATGAAACACAAGTAAGAAACTTTTGAGTAATTCAAAAGGTTTCGACACGAAGTATGAAAACAGACCGGTAAACGTATTAGAACATTACGGTCAGACCATAATGGACAATACTTAAACATATGAGTCGCTCTGAGTTACCAATTTCCTTCTGAGGATACACGCATTGAACATTGCAATACTTATTTTTAATAAGGTTCCATAAAAATCTGTTAGACAGACTTCATATTAGATATGAACAGGAAAGAAACCAGGTTTCTCATTCCTGAAGATTTGGGAATGCTGGGCATATGTTTGGATGACACCAAACTAGAACCCAAATCGGATAAGTGCCTATTTGTAGGTTTTCCCAGGGAAACCAAAGTATAGTACTTATACAACTCACAAGAGAACAATGTAATTGTTGCTCTCCATGTGGTTTTCCTAAGAGGAACTCCTATATGCAGTGGTACGTGGGAGGAAAGTAAAACTTGATGAAAATCAGAGTAATACTGTTCCAGGCACCGAGTCCTCACGAAACACTAACAGTTCATCAGGGATAAAATTGTACCAATATTCTTCAAATACACAAGAACCGCGTAGGTCGGAGAGAGTCAGAAAATAACCTGGGAGGTATGTGATTCTGATCTCACCTCATGTAGATATCAATCTTATTGAGGAATACGAGTTGGCTATGTATGAGGAAGTGATACAAGGTATCGACTTATTTTATAGCAAAGTGCCATGAAATCCGAAATGGATTCCATGTATACCAACAAAGTTTGGACACTGGTTGATGTACCGGAAGACATTGTGCCTATTAGTACTATATAAGTCTTCTAGGAAGACATACATGGATGGCAATAAACAAATGTACACAGCTAGGCTTGTACAGAAAGGGTATCATCGACGATATAGTGTCGACTACGACGAAACTTCTTCACTTGTTGCCATGATTAAATCCATTCGGATAATGCTTGCTATAACTGTATATTTCATTTATGAAATATGACAACTGGATGCCAAAACCACTTTCCTTAACAGAAACCTATTGGAGGATGTTTGTATGCAACATCCTGACGGTTTTGTCGTGCCAAAATATGCAAACAAGGTTTGCAAGTTAAATCGATCCATTTATGGATTGAAGCAAACATTGCGTTCTTGGAACCAACGTTTTGATAAGATCATAATGGTATATGATTTCATTCAAAATGAATATGATTCTTGTGTATATAAGAAGGTTAGTGGGAGCGCATTGACAATGAATGTCCTATAAGTTGATGATGTATTGCTTCTTAGCAATAGCATTCCCATAATATAATCGGTGAAAGCTTGGCTTTCATTAAAATTCTCCATAGAATACCTGGGAGAAGCAGGTTTTATTCTAGGAATAAAGATCTACTGGGATAGATCTAGAAAGCTGCTAACACTCTCTCAGTGTTCGTACGTTTTGATATGTATGTGACCTGGTGTCTCATATGCTTTGAGCATATGTAGATGCTATAAGACCAATCCAGGTGATGGTCACTGGATTGATGTAAAGAACATCCTTGTATCTTGGACGAACTAAGGATGCTTTCTGAGAATATGGGGAAAGGATAACTTGAGGTAACTAGGTTCACTGTTGCAAGTTTCCAAACCGATAAAATGACTGGAAGTCGTAATGAGGGTACGTATATAGTTTGAATAACGGAACAGTGAGCTGGAAATCTTCCAAGCAAGATACATTTGCCGAATAAATAACAAAAGCGGAACATTGCTGCAACTGATGCAGCAATAGAAGCATTTTGGATCCATAAAATTCCTAATTAGATTAGGAGTAGTTCTATTAGCAACTGAGCTAGGCTACAGCGCAGGCTAAAGAACCACGGTCTCATCAATGATCCAAGTATGTACTTCAACTAATTCATCTGATTCGTTTGATAATACATCATGGCGATGTGATGATCGAATAAATCACATCAGATGATAACCTTATAAATCCACTAACGAAAGCTAATTCTCAGCAGAAGTTTGACAGACCCGTACATAGTCCAGGTGTATGACACTTGAGTGATTGGCTATAGGCCAAGTGGGAGATTGTTGGACAATTATAACCCATATCATCACTATTTGTACAGAACATGGTGTTGTTGTACAGATTAACTATGTGACAAAGGAAATTGCTCTTTTATCATTTGTAATTGGATTACCTGGATATATAAATGATAAAAGTCCTTATGATTAGTTCCGGATTAATAAGATATGAGACAATATTAATCCACAAAGGTTTAATCATTAAATATCCTTAGTCGTAGTATTATCGAGACTGGACATCGATAATGCGGAATAGGCTAGTATTACACTTAGGCGTGTTATGGAAGCGTAACGACATAGTTCTCATATATTTGGGTATTGGATACTCATGCAAGTGTAATAGGAGGTTCTATTTACCGATGGTACGAAAACAGCTTCGCTCTGGATAGACCCCTCGAAATCCCACTGGTAGTATGACTATGTGTCTATGAGAATCCGAATCAGGGTAGGTGTATTTGGTCTTAACCTAAGACTTGCATCGCTAATACTTGCGACAATCAATATACTTTGGTTTTGGTCGTCCGGGGCTTTAACAGGTTCCGGGTACGCCTTTTCTGGGTATATTGAGAATCATAGTGTATTGGGTATGATGTCAAGACGGAAGTATCACTTCAGTCATATGGAGATGATGATCACGCAGAGATACAGAACCGGTACTCTAAGTGCTATAGCCATCGGGGAAGTATGACTAGGTCATGACTTTCCGATCATAAAGAGACTAGTTGCTTGTGATCCGATATATGTTTCGTACGGGGCAAACACAACTCCAGCCCCAGGCCTTGCATGTGACATCCGATACTGGATCGTAATACGTAATACTACGTATACTACGCCTGACAAAGATCTCGTATTCCGTAGAAGAATATTTCTGGAGAATTGGGTAGGCACGGTGCTTTGCTAGAAGCCAACCATGTCTTGTAAATCGGTAAGTACGTGGTACCGGGTGCGCACGTGTTCGGATAGTCCGATGACTGTATTTACTGCCAACATATCCAGGGATCTCTTGGGTCGCATCCCAAAGATTCACCGATGATGTTTGACTCGAACAATATTAATCTGGGATTAATTAAGAGAGAGAATATTAATCTGGGATTAATTAAGAGAGAAAATTAATCTGGGATTAATTATGGCAAGAATTAATCCGGGATTAATTATCAGAGAAAGAATTAATTTGGGATTAATTGCGTCGAGAATTTATCTGGGATTAAATTCGTCGAGAGGAGAGAACGCAAGTAATTTGGAATTAATCGGTAAAATAAATTTAATAGTTAAATTAGATTTTGCTATTTATTTTATTTAATTGGGCTTAAATAATATATTAGATATATTAATTGAAATCGGATTTCAACACGGAATTAAATTGGATTTTAATTCTAGCGAACGAATTAATTTGGAATTAATTCGTAAGCGACTTTAATAATAATTTTGTGAGGCATAAGTATTTAATTAAATTGGATTTAATTATGTCGCGACAGAAAATTCGTTTAATCGGATTAAACGAATCTGAGCCCGAAATGTGTTGAGCAAACCCACTTGAATTTTGAATTTAAAGTGGGGCTCACTTCACTTACATCATTAGTCACCTTTAGTGATTGATATAAGTGATGGGTTTTGGTGGAATCTTGTTAATCACTCAACACATTTAATTTTGGAAATTGATATCACTCTCTCCCTAATATTTAGGTCGAATGGCCTTTATTTGATTAAGGCCGAATGGCCTTGAATGCAATAAATGGCCGAATGTAAGAAAAAGCAATATTGTTTTTTTTTTAAAATTGGCCACTACCTCTGATTCATTATTTTAATTGGCTAAAAGCAATTCACTTTTGAAAATGAAATGTGATTGGCCGAGTAAGAAAAGCCATTTTTGACTTTTCAACTTAAAAGGAATTTTGGCTTGTTTTAAAACAGCCACTGACTTCTTACTTTAACGATGAAAATAATGAAAAGCTTTTGCTCTCTCTCTATATTTTGGCCGATTGGCCTTTGAAAGGCTATATTCCTTTTGTTGTATATATTGGCCGAATCGCCTCTGTTTCTTCAAGTCTTTTGAAGACCTGGCCGAGAGGCACTTCCTCAGCAATTGGCCGTTTGTTGTCTCTCTCTCGGACAAATTTATTTCTTCTTGGGAGATCAAATTTGTTCCATTTATTCAAGCTAGCACTAATGGGAGTTAAATGAAGGTGATAGGGATACTCACCCATGAGCTTGGAAGCTTCAACATCCATGAAAGTTTTGAACTCAACCGATCAATGTAAGTCCTCCGTAACTTATTTTTGATTTTTATTCACACACGAATCACGCTTAGAGATCCTGTGGCATGTCTAGGACACTTACAGTTTCTTCCCCTGTGAGTTAGCTGGTGAGTCCCGTTGAGAACCACCTGAGAGATGGCGGACACGAGGTGTCTTCCTCCCCCGTGGGGTATCTGCCTAACCGCCTTGGATCAGGAGAAGCATGGCATGGGGAGGTTTCTGCCCTCATTGCGCTTACAGACTCCGGAGCCGCCCAGCATGATGAGGTTTTTGCCCTCAGGGTCTCGGCCGCTCATAAATCCGTAGCCCGGCTAGCCGGGATGCTGAGTTGTAAGATTCAGAATTGTGTTTTATGAGGCACCCGACAGGACGCTGCCTCGGGACACCCGAGTTGTTATTCTTTTCGGGTTTGTGTGGAGTATGTGCTAAGCCACCTCTATTTTGCTAACTTTACTTTGCTCCATTGTTTTTCGCCGATGCCCAGCAATGGGACGCCCGCGCAGGGATCTGCAGAGCCTCAGAGGTTGAAAATCTTCCCTCGTGTAAGTCTCAAATGTTCCACCAGCTCGGGGCTGGATTCGTTCCGCCGAGCCTGTAATGTTCCACCAGCTCAGGGCTGGATTCGTTCCGCCGAGTCTGTATTGTTCCACCAGCTCGGGGCTGGATTCGTTCCGCCGAGTCTCTAATGTTCCACCATCTCGAGGCTGGATTCGTTCTGCTGATGCTCTGTTCAACCAGCTCGGGGCTGGATTCGTTCCGTCGATGCTTTGTTCCACCAGCTCGGGGTTGGATTCGTTCTGCCGAGTTTGTACTGTTCCACCAGTTCGAGGCCGGATTCGTTCCGCCGATGCTCTGTTCCACCAGCTCAGGGCTGGATTTATTCCACCGATGCTCTGTTCCACAGCTCGGGGCTAGATTCATTCCGCCGAGTCTGTTATGTCCCACCATCTCGGGGCTGGATTCGTTCCGCTGAGTCTGTTATGTTCCACCAGCTCGGGGCTGGATTCGTTCCGCCGATGCTCTATTCCACCAGCTCGGGGCTGGACTCGTTCTGCCGAGGCTACTGGTCTTTCCAACCTCGGGGTCGGGTTACGTCCCACCGAGTGCCTGACTTCGGCTTAAGGACGGATCATATGAAGACCTGAGTTGGCACCATAGCAGCTTTCTGCATGATTCCTAAGGCCAGCCATCTGATGGCTGATCAACACACTTCTGATTTTTGTAGTTCTCGGCACCAACTCGCACACTCGTTAGACCCAAGAACTAAGGGACAGATGTTGATGGGGATTTATACAACTAAGATATTCAGACAGTTCGGCAATGGCAAAGAGGGAACTTCCATTTGTGGGAGAATCAGACGGCCAGATGTATAGGTCATTTCTCAGGCAGTACGAGAATCCGAGCACCCCTTCCTCGGATCTAGCGCAGATTTCATGGGCCGACAACATGAGAACCGAGGCCGACCACTTAGGACCGACGGCTTAGTTTAATGTATCTTACCTCCTGGAACAAGTTGATGAGTTCAGATATTTCGGGTCAAGACATAAACAGTTTGGGAAGCTCGGCAGGTCACTTGGCTGACCTCTTGAAGACCGACGTGGGTTCAGAGTTGTTGGATTTTTCCCTCCAAAATCAACTTTCACATTCGAAATCTAACAGACTGTCATCATTAATGAAAAGGTGTGACAGTATACCTTTACGTCGTGATGTGAGGGGAAATCAGAGGGTAGGCTTTACTTTCGGCGATGGCAGATTGGGGAAGAGAACTTGTCAAATCACCGGAAACCCGCAAACCTGCAGTGTTGGCGTCACAAAGATATGGGAACAGTATTGAATATCCATTAGTATATAAGGGGAGGGTGATCTCATTTGTAGGGTGTTGGAAAAACCTTCATTCGATTACTACTTGTAAGAAACGCAAAGAACAACCAACAGCTTGGTTACTATTAGACCTACCCCTAAACAGGTCGGTCCAGCTCATTTTGGTAATAAAACAACCCCCACCACTTTGTGCCCGTGGACGTAGGCAGGACTCGCTCCGCCGAACCACGTTAAAACCCTCTTGTCGATCTGTGTATTTATTTGGCCTTCTGCTAAGTTTGCTTTTGGTCCCCCATAACCAAACAAATTCACGGTTGAAGGAAGATTGTCTCGGGAGGGTTATCTCGAAACTCCATTTGGGACCAAAATCACCCGTCAACATAATATATTTTATTTTTAAAATATATTGAAACATTGAGCAATAACTTGAAACTATTTTAATGCTTGAAAAATAATATGAAACTGATGACATTAAACTTGAAAGTAATACCATTAAACTTGAAACCAATACCAATAAATTTGAAATCACCTAATTTAACCATTAACTTGAAACCATAACCATTAAACTTGAAATATTGGGCAATAACTTAAAACTATTTTAATGCTTGAAAAATAATAGAAAACTGATTGCATTAAACTTAAAGTAGAACCATTAAACTGTAAACCAACACCAATAAATTTGAAATCACCTCATTTAACCATTAACCTGAAACCATAACCATTAAACTTGAAACATTGAGCAATAACTTGAAATTATTTTCATGTTTGAAAACTAATATGAAACTTGAAACTAGAACCATTAAACTTGACACAACACCAATAAATTTGAAATCACCCATTTAACTATTAACATGAAATCATAACCATTAAACTTGAAACATTGGGTAATAACTTGAAACTATTTTAATGCTTGAAAAATAATACGAAACTGAAAGCATTTCTCCACGGTAGCGTGATTAGGAAAATTGTAATTTAAAAAAAATAAATAAACTTACTAAATAAATTATTCAATGTCATATTCCAATAATTTAATCATATTTCACCTAAATATATTTTTTGTTATCAAATAAAGACATAATAAACTATGAAAACACTAAGAAACTTTAACGAAAATGATTTTCCGTAAAATCATGTAAAATACGTTCCCAGCTGAACTGTAACACCCCGCCAGAAGCAGGATGCTACCTGCAGGAGACATGATTAACCCATCTCCATAAGCCTATAAATTTATAGAAAATCGGACATGATATATCATAAAACTGGACAACCTGGATCACAGTCAAGCATTAAAATGAAACTTGAACATCACATATCAAAAGGACCTCATGTCCACATAAAACCCATCAAAATCAAAATCAACACTTAAGGGCTCTGTGCCCACAACATTAGTCAACACTCAAGGGCTTTGTGCCCACAACATTATATACAAACCAAAACTTTAACTTAACAATACAAAATAGCGTTCTCCGCACAACAAATAACTTTAAATCCTAAACCTCTAAGACTTTTCACGGGACACTTGCAAGGGTGACTGCCGTTGGACAAACCCTTATACAAGTGTCACAGCGGAAACATATCATATCAAATTATAAAACCATAAAAACCACGTACAAACGTCGTGACGAAAACATATCATATCATATCATATAATATCATAAACAATATTGAAATGTATCAAAATCAAAACGTAATCTTTTTGAAATCATGTTTTCCCCCAAACCCAAATATGTTTAAAATCAAAAAAATAAATCTTGATACAAACTTTTCAAAATAGATATCGAGCATCCACTGTTCAAGTCGTGCGTATTGATCAGACAGTGTATGAACCATGTTGATAGAGTAGCGGGCCAGTCATTTTTCGATGGTCTGGACCCCATAACAAGCGCCCCGGCCAAGCCGGAACGAAACATATACAAGCGCCACAGAGGGTCAAAAATATAAAATCATCAAGCATCGTGAAGGAAACATATTTTCGAGCGTCTCGACGGAAATAAAGTTTTAGAGTTTAAAAATATCAAAATCATTTTCGAGCGCCAAGATAGAAACATACCATCAAGCACCTCGACGGAAACATATCGATAAATCTCAAAACATAAAAACGTGAATCAAACTTCGAGGCAGAAATATTTTATTTATCCTTTATAATCAAAATCAAAATATCTTAAATCTCTCTTTCTTTCTTCTTTCCTTTCATTTTTCTTTTCAAAACACTTTTATGCCAAAAATAAAATACCAAGTTTTCAAAACATAAATCAAAATATCTGTTCACAATTCAAACTATCAACATCATAACATAACTCGTACCTCAAAACACATTGAATTCACATTACTTGTACACATACTTATATAAATGACATACTTTTAACTTAGTATACATATATACATACATATATTCATAGCATACAAACATGTACAGATAATCTGAATCACCCATATCAATCAAAATCCCTGCATATCATACCATATACGAGAAATCAAACCAAGTTTCAAACATGAGACCTATATAATCTATACGTAACAGAAAATGTACTTAGACGATTGGATACCTTGTAGCTGCAGTCATCGTCACCTAAACCTTGGCTCTGATACCACAACTGTAACACCCCGCCAGAAGCAAAATGCTACCGGCATAAGACAGGATTAACCCATCTCCATAAGCCTCTAAATTTATAGAAAATCAGACATGATATATTCTAAAACTGGACAACTTGGATAACAGTCCAGCATCAAAACAAAACCTTAAATAGATATCACATATCAAAAGTACCTCAGGTCCACATAAAACCCATCAAAATCAAAATCAAAATCAACATTTAAGGGCTTTGTGCCCACAACATTATATACAAATCAAAACTTTAACTTAACAATACAAAACAGCGTCTCAACACGACAAATAGCTTTAAATCCTAAACCTCTAAGATTTTTCACGGGACACTTGCAAGGGTCACTATCGCTTGGGTGATCCGCGTCTTGAGCATGACCTTTAAAGCTGTCGTGGCTGACCTGTCTGGAAGCCAACCTGCAAAACTACTGACCAGCGTAAACACACACGTATAACGCAAGCGCACGTATCGTTCAAGTAGTATAAAAAGTATCGATCCCACGAGGACTTAATATCTAATTTTATGAGGTCAAGTGATTACTAATATCTAACAAGTTGTTTGAAAAGATAATGATGATTCTAAATTTAAAACAAGTAAAAGAAATATGAGAGTAGATTAATGAGAATTAAGACTATCTAGGGTTGTGAATTATTCCAATATTAATTAAAAGATGAAGTAGTTAAATTATAGTTGGGTAAAATATTGAATTATTAATCTGGAACACTAAATTATGTAAAAGCCTCTTCCGATGGTCATTTACAAATACCTAGAATAATCAAATTGAACCATATGTCTATGTCAATTAAATTACCTAGATTCATTAAGATTGAATTCCAATTATTGATTACCCCCGCCCAACAGGTATATTCCTATCCTGTAAGGAAATCTATTAAAGGTTTATCTATCCTTAAAGAAGATCGTGGGTTGTTGAGTATAAGGTCTTTAAACTTAAAGTCTCTATGTCGAGTTCATTTTAAGTTTAACTAATCAATTTTATTAATGGCCAGTTAATAAAAAGGCATTAAGATTATGACTCAACAAATAACTCTTTAAATTACCCAAACTATAATCTAACCCTTTTTAAAAACAGTGATATTAGATTTTATTCACAACCCTAGATATTTAACTTAGTTGCAACACATAACTAAAACTGATAAAAACTTAAAAGACATAAAGTGAAATTGCTGAAAAGTAATTGTAGAAAAATAATTTGCAAAGAAATGAAAAGAAATGCTAAGGTAAAAGGAATTAACTTATACTATTTACTATTTAGATATCTCCCAATAAAATATTATATAATCTTGTGATATTTTAAACCAACCGTCCAGAATGGCGGTATCCTGATTAAGTCAAATTCAAATATACCAGCCATAAGGCGGAACAAAAATATAAACTTAAACCAACCGTCCAGTATGGCGGTATCCTCATTAAGTCAAGATTAACCAATTTAAATTGAATAACCAACCGTCCAGAATGGCGGTATCCTTTATTAATTCAGATTTTAAGTAGTTTATATATTATTTTAAAGGGAGATTAATCTAAATAGCAAAAGTAAAAGTATTACCTCATTACCTCAGCATAGAGAAGTTACCCCCTCATAGATGGATAGAATTACTACTACAAAGCGTAAATAAAACTGAATAAAAGAAGCAAATAAGAAGAACTCTCTTTTATTTATAAGGATTTCAGAGGAAGAGGTACATTTGAAACTAAAAATTCGAAATCTATTTATAGGCAAAAAAATCTAATTTTTTATTATTATTTTTCTGATTTTTATTTTTTTATTATTTTATTATTATTTTTTTTGGATCGCTGAATTTTCGACACGTGGCATGGTGTGCTAAAAAAGACGGCTCGTTGAATTTTTGACATGTGGCATGGTGGTGCAATTACCAAAATACCCTCGGTGTCGGGATGTCCAAAATTACCAAAATACCCTTTTCTCCAAATTTCACATTTTGCTCCAAATCACCTCCAGAATGTCCTGAAACTTTATTTTGGTGTCGGGATGCCCAAAATTACCAAAATTTGTGTCGGGACGTCCAAAATTACCAAAATACCCTTTTTGCCAAATTTCACCAAATTTCACAGTTTTGCTCCAAATCACCTCCAGAATATCCTGAAACTTTATTTATCTACAAAATAACACAAAACACATCAAAATATTCACAAAACTCAAGAAACTATACAAAATATTAAGTTTTATGAGTGGGAAATAGTGATAGTTTTATCACTCATCACACCCCCAAACCTAACATTTTGCTAGTCCTCGAGCAAAATAAAATAACATAATAAAATTTTAACTAAGCCACTTTCGTAGGGATCACGATTGCATTTAGCATATGCAACAAGCCTTTAAACCCCTAGGTGTCCCTAGTGGACGAGTTGTAGTCTCGTGAAGGTTTACAACAATGATACCCACAAACATTTTACAAAAGTAAAAAGGTAGTGAAACTAATGCACACAAAAGCAAAAAGACAAGAGAAATAAAGAAGTTATTGACTAATCATGTGAAACTTCTACTCCAAGTTATTAGTTGTTTTGTTTCATTCTAAATTACTAAATAAGTAAATTCTCCGATTATTTTTACCATTCTTCATATACACAGCCAACAAAATATTAAACAACTCATTTTTGCCCACAACGGTCATAAGTGCAGTTGATAAGAGAGTAATATTTTTGTCTTAAAGTTTTATCAGATTTCACACCTTTTGTAGTAATGGAATAAATTTTCTGATTTTTTCTTTGATTTTTTTTCTTTTCTCTATTTTTTATTTATATACAATATCTTCCATCTATGTAGCGAGCTTTAGGTCGGTGACTCCCAAACCAGTTGGCTTTAGGGCATCAGGTGTTAAGACACCCCTAAGGACTTAATTACTCAGACTTCAGATATATATATATATTTATTTTCTATCATCTTTTTGATCCATGTACCGAGTGTTGGGCCAGTGACTCCCAAACCAGTTGGTTTTAGGGCACTAGGTATTAAAATACCCTTACAGACTTAATAACTCGGATCTCAGACATTTTTTTTTTATTATTCCATTACTTTTTTTGAGATGCTTCTCCAATTAAACTATAGCACTGAATATTACAATCTTTTCAATTTTATCCTATGTCCGTATGTTACCATGTATGTTGATAATATCTGCCAACTAAGTATATGAAGATCCATTTTAGTCAGTTTAATGGAGAATTTACAGATTAAATAATTCAAAAGTGAATAAACAAAAATTAACTTGTTTTGAATTAGGTTTGAAATACGTCTCAGGAGTGGAAATTCCTTACACAGCTATTTCTTACCAATTTCATCTTTTTAGTCAACATAACAACCACATATTTCTACTAGTCATAAAACTATAATTTACATGTGTTTTTTTTTTTTTTTTTTTCAAAGGCTCTCGCTGACGAAGGATTGTTCATAACTAGGACTCCCCACTCAAGGGTTCAAGCGACCAAGTGAACGCACCTTTTTTATACCTTATGGTACGTGCCAACGAATTTATGGTGTGTGACTAACTGTCGAATGGACTTCCCGTTGTATATTCCCCAGAGGGAAGGTGGAGCGAGGCTCACTTAAATACCCAAGCCCCTTAGGCTCTTATCGCTCGTTGTCAGGAATAAACAACGAGTCCTCCAAACTAGTCAGTCACAACACGCTACAAGTGAATGATTATCTAGGTGCCTCCACAGCTTTTCCTTATAAAAAGGTAGTGCGAGAAAGAAGACACCAAACCATTGTTGGAGTTTCTATAGGTCCCAAGATCAAAACTCATGCATGAATCATAAGTGAATACAACGACGGAAGTTTCGGAATACTTACATCGATCGGTTGAGCGATGCGGAGGCCACGAAGACACCGAAAACTGGTCACTGCCTCACTGCAATGTGCGCCCACTACTGCAGATTTGTGGTCTTTTTTG
>SKCR01014538.1:0-35649 GCA_019454045.1 Zanthoxylum bungeanum
TTGAATTTTTGATTTTATTTATCTTATATATTTGTTTCAAAAAACAAATAAAAGATATACCAACTTTGGTAAAAAATAAATCAAAAGTCAATCACATTTCTTTCAAGATTTTGGAGTGTTTCTTACACCATCAACCACCACCTAATCCCATCACCAAAAAGGTAATCCTTGACTAGTGATGTGATGGTTGATGTGACATGTGGGCCCCCACTTGATTCCAAATGCAAGTGGGCCCGCAAACACTCCGGGCTCGAGTTCGATAATTCTGAATTAGCGAACTTCTGTCGCGACGTTAATTAAATCAAATTTATTTAAATAATTATGCCTAGCAAAATTACTATTCACGTCGCTAACGAATTAACTCCAAATTAATTCGTTTGCCCGAATTAAAATCTAATTTTAATTCCGCGTCGAAATCGAATTTCGTTTAATATATCGAATATATTATTTTAACGATTAATTCCAAATTAATCTTTCTCTCTCTTCAAATAGTATTTATCCAAGATAAAGTCTCTCCGCAATTAATCCCAGATTAATTAAGTTCGAATCATACGTCATCGGTGAATCTTCGGGAAGCGACCCAAGAGATCTATAGATATGTTGGCAGTAAATTCGTTCGTCGGATTATCCGAACACGTACGTACCAAGTACTACGTTTTTACCGATTTACGAGACAAGGTTGGCTTCTAGCAAAGCGCCATGCCTACCCAATTCTCTAGAAACATACTTACTGGAATATAAGATCTTTGTCAGGCGTAGTATACCGTAGTATAGTGTATAGCGATCCAGTATCGGATGATCACGTGCAAGGCCTGGGGCTGGAATAGTGTCTGCCTCGTACGAAACACATATCGGATATCAAGCAACTAGTCTCTTTGAATCGGATAATCCTGACTTTGTCATATTATCCCGACGGTTGCAACCTTTATAGAGATCAACTCATCTAATGATGCTTGGTTTATGGCTGGACATATGTCTGAAGTGATACTTCCATCTCGACATCACACCCAATACACTACGATTCTCAATAAGCCCGGTTGAGGTGTACACAGAACCTGTTACAGCCCTGGACGACCAAAACCAAAGTTTACCGATTGTCGCAAGTATTAGCGATGTAAGTCTCAGGTTAAGACCATATACACCTACCCTGAAGCGGACTCCCATAGACACATATACATACTACCAATGGGATTCCGCGGGGTCTATCCAGAGCGAAGCTGTTTTCCGTACCATCGGTAAAACACAACCTCCTATCGCACTCGCATAAGTATCCAATACTAAATATATGAGAACTATGCCGTTATGCCCTCACAACGCGCACAAGTGCAATACTAGTCTATTCTGCATTATCGATGTCCAGTCTCAATAATACTACTACTAGAGATATTTAATGATTAAACCTTTATGGATTGATACTGTCATATCATGTCAATCCGGAACTAATCATATGGACTTTTTACCATTTTAATATAAAAGTAAATGAATTAATAAACGGTAAAAAGGCAATTTCATTACTACATAATTAATTTTGTACAAAAACACAATGTCTTTTACAAACAGTGACGCTATGGGTCATAACTGTCTAACAATCTCCCACTTGGCCTATAGCCAGTCACTCAAGCATCTAATACCTGAACTATGTACATGTCGCTCAAACTTTTCATGTGAAATAGCTTTCGTCAGCGGATCTGCTATGTTGTCATCATGATGCGATCTTCTCGATCTTCACATCGCCACGATGTATGATCTCACGTATCAGATGGAATCGTCGAAGAACATGCTTGGACCGTTGATGAGACCGCGGTTCCTTAGCCTGTGCTATAGCCCCGTTATTGTCACAATACAATGGAACGGGCTCAGCTGCTAACGGAACTACTCCTAATCCAATTAGGATTTCCTGATCCAAACTGCTTCCTTTGCCGCTTCAGCTGCAGCAATGTACTCCGCTTCTGTTGTTGAATCGGCAACAGTATCTTGCTTGGAAGATTTCCAGCTCACTGCTCCATTATTCAACAAAAATATGTACCCAGATTGCAACTTAAAGTCGTCTTTGTCGGTTTGGAAACTTGCATCGGTATACCCAGATACCTTAAGTTCTCATTCTCCATAGATTAAGAAGGCATCCTTAGTTCGTCTAAGATACTTAAGGATACTTTTAACCGCCTTCCAGTGACCTTCACCTGGATCGCCTGATAGCGACTACACATGTTCAAAGCATATGAGACATCAGTCACGTACATATCATGGCATACATGATCGATCCGACTGCCGAGGCGAACGGTGTCCGACTCATGTTGTCTCTCTCATCTTGAGTTTTATGACACATGTCCCTAGATAGATAGACACCATGTGACATTGGCAACAGTCCCTTCTTGGACTGATCCATGTTGAATCTCTTCAACACTTTGTCAATGTACGTGCTCTGGGAGAGTCCAAGCAGCTTTCTAGATCTATCCCGGTAGATCTTTATTCCCAGAATAAAGGCTGCTTCTCCCAGATCTTTCATGGAGAATTTTAATGAAAGGCAAGCTTTCACACGACGTTAACATGGGAATGTCATTGCCTATTAGCAATACATCGTCAACATAAAGGACAATAAAAGTCAGTGCTCTCCCACTAACCTTCTTGTATACACAAGGATCATCTTCATTTTGAATGAAATCATATTCTTTTATGATTTCATCAAAATGTTGGTTCCATGACCGCGATGATTGCTTCAGTCCATAAATGGACCGATTTAACTTACAAACCTTGTTTGCAAGTCCAGGCACGATAAAACCATCAGGCTGTTGCATATAAACATCCTCCAACAGGTTTCCGTTAAGGAAAGCGGTTTTAACGTCCATCTGCCATATCTCGTAATCGAAATATGCAGCTATAGCAAGCATTATCCGAATGGATTTAACCATGGCAAAGGGTGAGAAGGTTTCGTCGTAATCGACACCATGTACTTGACGATACCCCTTCGCTACAAGCCTAGCTTTGTACGTTTGTACGTTGCCATCCATGTCGGTCTTCTTCTTGAAGACCCATTTGCATCCAATATGCTTTACGCCTTCTGGTGCATTAACCAGTGTCCAAACTTGGTTGGTGTACATGGAATCCATTTCGGACTTCATGGCCTCTTGCCATAAAGCGGAATCGATATCTTGTATCACTTCCTCAAACGTAGCCGGTTCGTTATCCTCAATAAGATTAATATCGACATGAGGCGAGATCAGGAACCCATACCTCTCAGGCAGTCTCCTGACTCTCTCGACTCCGACCTACGCGGTCCTTGTGTAATTGAAGATTATGGTACAGTCTCATCCTGGATGGACTGTTCATGTTCCGTCGAGGGTTCAATGCCAGGAACAGTATCACTTCACTCCGATTTTCATCAAGTTCTACTTTCCTCCCACTTATCACTGCATTTAGGAATTCCTTCTCAAGGAAAACAGCATGTAGAGCAACAAATACTTTGTTCTCTCGTGGGTGATAGAAGTAATATCCTTTGGTTTCCTTAGGATATCCTACGAATAGGCATTTATCCGATTTGGGTTCAAGTTTGGTACCTTCCAAACGTTTGACGTATGCCCAACATCCTCAAATCTTTAGGAATGAGAAACCCGGTTTCTTTCCTGTCCATATCTCATATGGTGTCTGTTGTACAGACTTTGACGGAACCTTATTCAAAATAAGAATTGCACTGTTTAATGCATATCCCCAAAAGGAAATAGGTAGCTCAGTGCGACTCATCATAGACCTAACCATGTCCAAGAAAGTTCGGTTTCTCCGTTCGGACACACCGTTTAATTGCGGTGTTCCATGAGGAGTCCACTGTGAAAGAATACCATATTCTTTCAAGTAATCTAGAAACTCGTTGCTCAAGTATTCGCCACCACGGTCCGACCGTAATGTCTTTATAGTCTTACCTGTCTGTTTTTCAACTTCGTGTCGAAACTCTTTGAATTTCTCAAAAGTTTCCGACTTGTGTCTCATGAGATACACATAACCATAAGTGATGCATCATCCGTAAAGGTTACGAAGTATTCGTATCCACCTCTAGCCTGGCTAGACATGGGCCCATACGTCACTATGAACGAGGGCTAACAGTTCGGTGGCGCGTTCACCTTTACCGCTAAAAGGTGACTTAGGCATTTACCTAATAAGCAAGATTCGCAGACGTCATATGAATTTAGATCAAATTTGTCCAAGTACCCCACTCTTCTAAAGTGTGGATATGCGAGTCTTGTTTATGTGTCCCAGACGACAATGCCACATATAAGTTTCATCATCCTTTGGATTACTCATTTAAGAAGCCTTTTGTTTTTTATTTTATATGTTGGAGATTCATTTATATTCAAAATATAAAAACCATTATTTGCATCAGCAGTGCAAATTTCTACATCATTTTTATATAAGTAACACCCAGTGTTCCGAAATACAAAAGTGTACCCACATTGGGTTAACATAGAAACGGAAATAATATTCCTAGTCAAACTAGGTATATAATAATAGTCATTAAGTTCAAGTACATGCCATGAGGGCAGTTCTAAAACAAAAGTGCCAACGGCCAAACGGTGACTGGTGCCCCATTTCCGACGCGTAGATCAATCTCCCCTTAGGCCAGTTTCCTGCTAATCCGCAGATCTTGCACATCAGTACATATATGAGTACCACAACCTGAATCAAAAATCTAATTTTTAAAACTAGAAGTAATCATGTTTATTTCAATAACAAACATACATGAGGCCGGTGCCTTGCCCGCCTTTATCTCCTTCTGTAGCGCCTTGTACTCGCGGCAGTCACGCTTCCAGTGACCCCGCTTGCCGCACTGGAGGCAAACATCCTGAGATTTTTCCTTAGGCTTCCCAGAAGCCTTTGACGATTTGGCCTTGCCCTTTCTATTATGCTTCTTTTTTTTCACACCTCCAGTTGCTTTGGGCCCAGCCCTCGGCTTCTGAGATGTCGAAGCAAAGTGCGCTTCGCGCTTGTTGCCCTTAAGCAGCTCCTTTTCAGCTTCCTTGAGAATTGACAACAACTCTCCAAGAGTATCATCAGTGTTCATCAGGTTATAGCTTATGATGAACTGTTTCCATGTATCGGGGAGAGATTGTAAGATTATATCTATTGTAATCTCAGCCTCTAAGACTATCCCCATGTTAGCCAGCTCATCTATGTCAGCAATCATATGTACCACATGGGATTCAACAGACATGCCTTCTGACATTCGCGTACGAAAGAGCTTCCTCACTAACTCATATCTCTGCGACCTTCGGTTAGATCGGTGAAGATCGTGCAACCTCGCCAACATGTTATAAGGATCCAAGTCCATGTTCTGTCGACGGAAATGCTGAGTCATGGCAGCAAGCATAATTGACTGAGCAGTTTCACAATCATCGCTGTGAGTCTTCCAAAGATCTAGCTCAAGTAGCTCATTAGGTTTGGGCTTAGGCCCAAGAGGTCTCTGTATGGTATATAGCAGCCTCTCGGCTCCAAGGACAATCCTCAGATTCATTTCCCAATCGGCAAAGTTCGTGCCCTTGAAGACATTTTCGCCCATGATAATGTCTCAGACATTTCCCTTTCCAGTCATCTTGATTACGATAGTCTAACTATCTAATCAACGATATTTGGGTACAGTCTAACTGTTACAAGAAAAATAACATTATATTAGTCCAACTAATAAAATAATTTTGACGAAATAATTTGAAAGCGCGTAAAGCTAAGTATCTGAATGAAATTGCAAATTCAATACTAGCCTCCCACTATTTTTCGGCGAGCCTCTAACCCTCTGTTGAGTACTCGGGAAAACTAGTTTCCTAGTGGGCTAGGATCCCGTTAAATAACGCAAAACCTTGACTTTGGCCAACAAGCTGTATGATATTTAACTAGGTAGATCTCGAAGATCAATTGGATCTCATCCAATTCCTAGATCCGGTAGGTGGACGTCCAAGTCCGAAACATATATATGCCAGTACATCCAATGTATTTCCTAACCTATTTCCTCTGAATCAACTAAGCCTTGGCTTTGGCACAACAAGCTTAATGATTCCAGTTAAGCGGGACCCGTTGACATGGAAAGCTTCGTGATCAATGTCGTTGGACAAGAAGTGATCTTGACTTTGGCCAACAAATCACAACTTGGATAAGACATCGATATAGTACAAAACTCTCATGATTCAAACACATCCGCAATTGACAAAGGCCTTGACTTTGGCCAACAAACCAATGCCAATTTTGGATCTTGAGTAAGAATCACTCAACGGAAGGAAAAATCGCTTAATATTTATTTGAGGGTTTTTCGCGTAATTGGCAACCAATTAATTATCTTTGTTAGGTCTCATCATCATACACCCTTAAGCATGCTTCTAAAACATCATAAGATGAGAAAAGTAAATTAATAGTGATATGCGGATGGATATATAACAACTTGTTCCTAGAACAAATCACTCTATTTCCTCTCCCCGGCTAGCACTATTCTACTTCTACCCAATTACATAATACAATTACAGAAACCTCATTGCAATGAGGGGAATTAGGTGAGAAGAGAATACAAAGAGATAATAAGAGACAAGGCTGGACACGCAGGTCCAATTTATAAATTCCAAATTTACAATAATTTTTAAAATTACCCTTTCCCTTCTAATATCCATCCGATATGCACTATTCATTCAACACATCCACATTTATCCATTCAAGGCATGTTATACAACCAATCTAATCCAATTAATTAGTCTTTATTAGGTGACCATTCAATGTTCAAACAACGGTTTGATTTTGCAAGAGTCCAACTCGTTTGAGAATAAGTACTTAAAGTACGAATTCATGAATTATATCGAACTACTCTTTAAATCCAATTTAAGTCGTATTCAGTACTAATTCTATTATTTAATTACAAATTAAATATTTACACTTTTAATGTGCTTTAATGACTTAGATTCCAAATCTAATCATATCGGGTCTCAAATCCCAACTAACATCTAATGTTCGTTTAATTAAAGTCCGATGGACTTTCAATTGGTTTCATTAGGCTTGGGCTTTGGTTAAAGTGAGACAAACTCAATTACCAAGCCCAATAAGGAATCACCCTCATTTGCCATAAAATCAATATCAAGCACATAAGGCCCAATTAAACATAAAAGCCCATTAACCAAATTTTAAAATTCCAAATTTTATAACTTAATTAATTAAAGTGTAATTTCATGATTAATCCTTAAATCAATATTTCCAAAATATCAAATTAATCCGTTAATCATATTTTTATCTTAAATACATGTCCAACATTATTTAATCAAAAAATCAAGTCCCTAATATGCCTCTTTACAATCGACCAAGGTAGTGAAATTTTACCGATTTCGTTTTCAATCCGATCGAATTACAAATCGTCATTTCATGTCCGTTTAAAGCCATCCAATGATCTTACAAACAACAAAATACCAAGTCCAATGCTTTGGTAGTATTCGGCCAAGCCTTTACTGGGGGGAAAAATTAATCCAATTTATTTTCCATGAAATTGATAATGTATAACATCAAATAACATACATTTAAGCATATTTAATCAAACATTTCATCAAATCATGCTTCAATCAATTTTCCCCAAATTTTACCCTAATATTTTTCATGTTTTTTAAGCTCAATGATACCATTGTTGGTGTTTCTAAAACATGTCCCAAGATCAAAAGCATGTAAAATGAATGAATAAAATATGAAGAGTGGCGGAATCACACTTACATCGATCGGTTTGTGGATCCGTTGAGCAACAAAAAAACTCCTTTGTTGGGTGATGAATTCGGCCAAGAGGATTGATGAAGCTCCAAGCTTTGTTTGATCCTTCCAAGCTCAAGAATTAGTTTCCCATATCACCTTGGTAGGATTCCTTGATGGTGCTAGCCAAAGATATGTATTAAAGTTCTAAACTTATACACTTTCTTCACAAAGTTTGTAAGAAAATGAAGAAAATTGGAGAGCCAAAATTCTGCTGCAGGTTTCGGTCATAAGGAGAGAGGAAGAGAGTTGAATTTTTGATTTTATTTATCTTATATATTTGTTTCAAAAAACAAATAAAAGATATACCAACTTTGGTAAAAAATAAATCAAAAGTCAATCACATTTCTTTCAAGATTTCGGAGTGTTTCTTACACCATCAACCACCACCTAATCCCATCACCAAAAAGGTAATCCTTGACTAGTGATGTGATGGTTGATGTGACATGTGGGCCCCACTTGATTCCAAATGCAAGTGGGCCCGCAAACACTCCCGGGCTCGAGTTCGATAATTCTGAATTAGCGAACTTCTGTCGCGACGTTAATTAAATCAAATTTATTTAAATAATTATGCCTAGCAAAATTATTATTCACGTCGCTAACGAATTAACTCCAATTAATTCGTTTGCCCGAATTAAAATCTAATTTTAATTTCACGTCGAAATCGAATTTCGTTTAATATATCGAATATTTTATTTTAACGATTAATTCCAAATTAATCTTTCTCTCTCTTCAAATAGTACTTTATCCAAGATAAAGTCTCTCCGCAATTAATCCCAGATTAATTAAGTTCGAATCATATGTCATCGGTGAATCTTCGGGAAGCGACCCAAGAGATCTCTAGATATGTTGGCAGTAAATCCGGTCGTCGGATTATCCGAACACGTACGTACCAAGTACTACGTTTTTACCGATTTACGAGACAAGGTTGGCTTCTAGCAAAGCGCCATGCCTACCCAATTCTCTAGAAACATACTTACTGGAATATAAGATCTTTGTCAGGCGTAGTATACCGTAGTATAGTGTATAGCGATCCAGTATCGGATGATCACGTGCAAGGCCTGGGGCTGGAATAGTGTCTGCCCGTACGAAACACATATCGGATATCAAGCAACTAGTCTCTTTGAATTGGATAATCCTGACTTTGTCATATTATCCCGACGGTTGCAACCTTTATAGAGATCAAGTTCTGCATCCCATCGCGATCATCATCTCCATATGTCTGAAGTGATACTTCCATCTCGACATCACACTCAATACACTACGATTCTCAATAAGCCCGGTTGAGGTGTACACAGAATATGTTACATCCATGGACGACCAAAACCAAAGTTTACCGATTGTCGCAAGTATTAGCGATGCAAGTCTCAGGTTAAGACCATATACCCTACCCTGAAGCGGACTCCCATAGACACATATACATACTACCAATGGGATTCTGCGGGGTCTATCCAGAGCGAAGCTGTTTTCCGTACCATCGGTAAAACACAACCTCCTATCGCACTCGCATAAGTATCCAATACTTAAATATATGAGAACTATGTCGTTATGCCCTCACAACGCACACAAGTGCAATACTAGTCTATTCTGCATTATCGATGTCCAGTCTCAATAATACTACGACTAGGGATATTTAATGATTAAACCTTTATGGATTGATACTGTCTCATATCATGTCAATCCGGAACTAATCATATGGACTTTTACCATTTGAATATAAAAGTAAATGAATTACTAAACGGTAAAAGGCAATTTCATTACTACATAATTAATTTTGTACAAAAACACAATGTCTTTTACAAACAGTGACGTTATGTGTCATAACTGTCTAACAATATTCTGTCTCATTGTTGGTGACTCTGAAACCGCACTTGATTGCTTGTTGTAGAACGTCACCTTCTGGAGTGGTAATCATTATCCCGAGGCCACAACCTTTTCTGTTACTGGATCCGTCGACCAAAAATTTCCATGGAATGGTCGAATGGACAGAGTAGACTTATGTTTCAGCTGCAGCGAGTAGGCTGGGGTGAAGTCGGCTACAAAGTCTGCTAAGGCTTGAGATTTGATGGTGGTTCTGGGCAGATATGTGATGTCGTGTTCCCCGAGTTCAATCGCCAACTTCATCAATCTCCCTGATAATTCTGGCTTATTGAGTATGCTTCTCAAAGGGTATGTACTGTATACGGTGATTAGATGTCCCTGAAAGTAGGGTCTAAGATTTCTTGCAGTTGCTATCAAAACGAATACCAACTTCTCCATTAATGGGTAGCGTGACTCTGCACCCAGCAGAGCTTTACTTACGTAGTAGACTGGGAGTTGTGCTTCCGCCTCTTCTCTGATCAAGACTGCACTTACCGCATGTTCTGAGACTCCTAGGTAGAGATAGAGCCTCTCATTGTCGAGTGGCTTTGACAGCAAATGTGGAGTGGTAAGATATTGCTTGAGTCCTTCCAAAGCTTCTTCACAAGCGGGAGTCCACTCGAAGTTATTGGCCTTTTTCAGGGTTGAGAAGAACAAAAAACTCTTGTCCGTGGACTTGGAGATGAACTTGTTCAGTGCTGCTATCCTCTCCGACTTCCGCACTGACATCCTTTGGGCTGGAAGCCGAGGGGATTTCGAGGATTGACTTGATCTGGTCTGGATTTGCTTTAATTCCTCGTCGAGTAACTACGTATCCCAAGAATTTCCCTGAAGCAACACCAAATTCACACTTAGTATGATTTAACTTCTTCATGTACATGTCCATGATGTTGAAGGCTTCTTTCAGGTGCTCAAGATGTTGTTCGGATTTAGAAGACTTCACCAGCATGTCGTCTATGTAAACTTCCATTGTCTTCCCAATTTGACTGGAGAACATCTAATTGACCAATCGTTGATATATGGCCCATGCATTTTTCAGGCCGAATGGCTTAACCTTATAACAGTATATGCCTCGATTGGTGACAAAGGCTGTCTTCTCTTGGTCGTCTGGATGCATGGGGATCTGATTGTAGCCTGAGTACACATCCATGAAACTCAACAATTCGTGCCCAGTTGTAGTGTCGACCATCGAGTCTATGTGTGGTAGTGGGAACGAGTCTTTCGGACAGGCTTTGTTCAGATCCGTAAAGTCGATGCAGACTCTCCAATTTCCATTCTTCTTTCTAACAACAACCACATTGGCAAGCCACTCTGGAAACTGCACTTCCCTGACAGCTCCATTCTGCAACAATTTCTGAACATCCTCATCAATTATTCAGTTTTTCCTAGGGCGAACTTCCTTCTATTCTGTCTGATTGGGGTGTGGTCTGGATCTACATGCAGTTCATGAGTAATCAGCTTGGGGTCGATTCTCGTCATGTCTTTGTGAGACCATGCAAAACTGTCATGTCACCTCTTCAAGAATTCGATCAAATCTGCTCGTAGTTTGGGATCCAAGTTAGCTCCAATATGTGTCTTGTGATCTATAAATTGAGAGTGAATTAGATCTCGTCAAGCTCCTCAAAACTTGGTAGTGTCGGCTCCGTGACACGAGATCCACTCTGTAATTGCTATGCCGACTCGGCTTTCACATTTAAGGTCATCTGGTAGCAGCTTCTGGACCCAGATCTATCACCTTTAATCTCTTGAATCCCCCATCTGGTAGGGAACTTAAGAACTTGTTGATAGGTAGATGAAACCGCCCTTATCTCATGGATCCAAGGTCTGCCCATGATAAGATTGTAAGATGAAGGGCTGTCCAATACCAAGAACATGGTCATTTTGTTGACTCTCGCTATATAGACTGGGAGTGATATTTCTCCCATCGTGAATTTGTTCCCCACTAATCCAATCAGCACTGTCGTCCGCCTGTTTATCTTGTCCAACTCGGCCCCCATGTCTGCGAGGGCTGTGGCGAAAATGATGTTGGCTGAAGAACCCGTGTCAACCAACACTCGTTTGAACATAAGGTTGGCCACCTGCAAAGAAATAACTATAGCGTCGTGGTGTGGATTCAAATTATGAGAATCTCCGTCGTCTGGGAATTCCATAGTCAAGTTGGTGAACATCTTTTCCACTGACATCGTCGTGTGAGAAACATTGCTAGAAAGAGCTCTCGAATGTCTTTTGGCCGCTGAGTACGAGACTCCACTAATTTCTGATCCTCCTGAAATGACATTAACAGTGTTGTTAATAGGTGGAGGTGGGGTTGGAGCTTCTCATTGACCGTCTCTCTCATCCCTTCGTGCCAAGGTGGCTTTCCCCTTCTCCGTGAGCAAATCCCTTAGAAACCCCTTGTTTAACAGCTCCATGACCTCCAATCTCAAAGCTACACACTCTGCCGTCGTATGGCCATAGTCTCGATGGAACTCACACCATTTTCTGGTATCTTTTTTCGTAGAGCTCTCCCTGGAACGTGGAGGCCACTTCACTTCATTTCCCATTTTCTTTAGTACCGAAACCAATTCCCCTGGGGAAATTGTAAAGTTGTAGTCTGGGAGCCTGGGCTTGTTTGCTGGTGCTTCCTCCCGATTTTTATAAGGCCTTGGTTGTCTGTCAAAGTCTTTATGGAAAGGCCTACGTTCTCCTCTCTGTGGGATCCTCCTTTCCGGATGAGCAACCATGTCATGTCGTCTGGATACAACTGTCCTTCTATCAATTCGCGAGATAGGAATGTCATCTCTTCTTTTGTTTCTCTTGTCCTCTTCCCACCTTATTTCAACTTGGGCCCGCGCTATGGCCTGGTCCATCGTGTAGCATCGGACTTAGTTAATTTCTTATAGAGTCCACTTTTGTAAAGTAGTCCATTTCGGAAAGCCTCCACCGCTGTAGGTTGATGGAGATCCGGAATATTAATTCTCTTCTTGTTGAAGCGAGCTACGTAGCTCCGCAATGACTCATCTTTTCCTCTGTTAGATGGTATTGAGATCATATGTAGTCTTCTAAAGCTTGCATGAACTCGCAAAGTGTTGTACGAACTTGTCTGCTAGTTGTTGGTAGGACTCGACAGACCTATAAGGTAGGTTGATGAGCCAGGTAAGGGTCGGTCCTGCCAACGTTTCTCCAAAACATATGCACATTCCAGCTTCCCATTGGCTTGGTGACAAACCAATTGACATCATTTTGTACTTGTAGTGTATTACATGGTCGTCTAGATCGGTGGATCCATCATATAACTTCATTTCGGGCGGGCTGAATTTTCGTGGCAGTTCAACAACTACAATTGTTTCCACGAACGGGGTGTCCAAAATCGCTCCAACTCTGCTCTTCCTAATCGGCAGCCTTATACCTGGTAGTCTGGACATGATTGCTTCTTTGCACTCCATCATCTCCCTTCTTATGGTGGATACAACTTGCTGAGTTTGGTCGATAGAGGATGTCGGGCCATGGGGATCTGATGGATTTTCGTTAGCCTGCCCATCTGATGCGGGCGGGACTGCTGGATTGCTTGCTTGACCAGGGACGTGTGACGCTGAGAAATTGAGGACACTGCTCCAGCTGTTTTTGAAGATTCACATTGGAGTCTCGCATAGTCAGATTCTCCTCTTCTAAAGCTTGTAATCGTTCTTGGAGCATATTTGTCGCCTGTTCGTTACCAGAAGCCATTATCAACTGTTTTGAAATGTAGAATCGGATGGTTTTCATTTGCAATAATTCGCTTAGCGCCCCACGGTAGGCTCCAAATTATGGATGTTGACTTTCGCCCGAGGTCCACAATCGAGATTCAGGTTAGATGGCACTACCGAACCTGCAAAAATGAGAGTAGAAAGAGCGAGGAAGTCACTGCCCACCGGTGGGTGGGTGTCGTAGGCACTCCGACGCTCAAGTCAGTAATGTGAATAAGACGGAAGTATGGAGATCTATGGCTAGTAGTTACCCCAATCTCCGTTTGTTAGCCGTGAGGGCAGGGTGTGTTGGTATGTCGAAGGTGGTATGCAGTGGAACTGAATAATGTTGAATGTCCACTTTATGTTATGGCTCCTCTTTTATTGGCTCCCCTGATGTGGAGTCTTTCTTATGCCCGTTGGAATCATTTGAAACTGATGACTTAATGGTGGGTTTTATGTCTGGTAACTGATAGCTTTATGATGGTGTTTAAGTCTGGTAATTGATAGCTTTATGATGGTGTTTAAGTCTGGTAATTGATGGCTTAATGGTCATCCTGGGTGGATCATTCAGTGTCGATGGGCTTTGGGCTTCAGTGTCGATGGGCTTTGGGCTAGATCTTGGTAATGGGTTTTGGTCCTTTGGGTTCGTGGTTTGCCTAGAGGTGAAATGTCATTTTTACCTTTGGACCCAATTTTGGCCCGTACATTATTTAAGCTAATTTAGTAATTTTCCTTTATTATTGTAGGAATTGGGAGCTTACGGACACATCAGAAGCACGCGGGAAACGCGAAAAACACTTAAATCATTATCCTGAAAATTGGCCTGGCATCGTGATGAGTGGAAAATATATCAATACATACCGCCCCTTTTACTTAATATTTTATATATTTTCTCAAGTATTGTGAATATTTTGATATGTTTTGTGTTATTTTGTAGATATATAAAATATCAGGTCTCACTGGAATCAAATCGGGGATAAAATGCGAAAAACGAATAAAAAGGGCAAAATGGGAATTCACGCGTCGCGACGCGCAATCTTTATGTGTCTTGACGCGCCTTAGTTATTGAGATGCCGACATGCGTCATCACCACGTCATCACATGCGTCATCATCACGTCATCACACGTGTCATCGCCATATCATCATGACGTCAGCATAATAATTCAGTCTACCGACACACGTCATCGCCACGTCATCATGACGTCAGCATAATAATTCAATCTGCCGACACGCGTCATCACTTGCATCATCATGATGTCAGCGTCGCGACGCCAAGCCTTCATGTGTCGTTACGCCGAGCCAATAATTGAGTGTGCCGACAGCCGTCATTTACTGTAGAGCACGTCGCGACGCCAAGCCTTCACGCGTCGCGATGCGGACCGTTTTTGAAGCTTATAAACATAGGTTGATTTCATTCGAATTTCTTCATACTTTCTTCTAGAGAATTTCTTAGAATACTAAAAAGAGAGTATCTTGCTTGTTTATTTACAACTTTCTTGTATTTAATTTTTATTTTAGCAATACAATTATGTGTGTTTTACTTAAAGCATGAGTAAGTAACTTCTTTCTGCTGGGGTGAAAATATGAAGCTTTTATTATGATAGTTTAGATTAATCTCCCTTATTTATAATATATAAATTATCTTAAAACCTGACTTAATTGGATATCGCCTCATTGGTAGGTTGTACTTAGTTAAATTAATTTTAACCTGACTTAATTGGATACCGTCTTTATGGTTGGTTGGAATTAATTGACATCTGACTTAATCAAGATACCGCCTATATGGTAGGTTAGTAATATAACGTAAAATTTATATATTATAATAAGAGAGATTTCTATATTTGAAATAATAAAAGTGGATCCCATAACCCCATCATTTTATTTCATTGTTGTAATCTTTACCTTTTCAGTTTTCAAATTTGTTTTATAATATTTTATTTATTTTTATCTTTTGTAATCCTAGATATGTGTTGTAACTAAATACCTTATCTAGGGTTGTGATGAATTCCAATATCACTAGTTTATAAGTTGATTATTTTGAGTCTTGAGTGATATATTGGTTTATTTATTGAGTCTTAATTTTAATGCTTCTTATTAATTGGCCACTAATAAGATTGATTTGGTAAACTTAAAATGAACTTGACGAAGGGATTTTAGGTTTCAGCTTTAGATTCAATAGCTCACGATCTCACCTTATGGTAGATTTACCTTAGGGTAGATTTTCTTCCAGGATAGACATATACTTGTCGGGCGTGGGTAGCCACAATTGGAACTTAATCTTAATGAATTCAAAGTTTCTTGGTTAACATAGACATATAGTTAATTGGGTTACTTTGGGTGTTTTCATCTGACCATCAACTGAGGCTTTTGCATATTTTCGTGTTCCAGGTTAATAAACTAATATATTACATAAACATGAGATAATCACTTCATCTTTAAAAGATATTGGAAGGATTTACAACCCTATATAGCTTTATAATATTGATTTTTCCTTTAATTTACTTTAGCACTGTTTTAATTATTTGTCTTTAGTAAAAATCACCATCCAAACAACAATCAATTTTTAGATACTTGTAGAAATTTAACTTCAATAAATTAATAGCATGTGTATTAAGTCCTCGTGAGATCGATACATTTTATACTAATTTAGTGATACGTGCAATTGCGTTACGTGTGTGTTTATCACCGATCACATCGTGACGCTCATCTCCTTGCATCGCGACGCCCCACGTTGCTGAAGACACGATTTCCCCAGAGTAAGGCGTCGTGACGCCGCGGTGAATTTTCAGAATCCTAATTAGGTCGTATTTTACAAGCACAATGACTCCATGACTTTTCTATAAATACATAAGCTCGTCCAAAACCCTGGAGAAATGAGAAAAGACACAAAAAAAAGTTCTAAAGATTGGGAAGCTGTAAATTCAAAAGTCCTGCACCGAGCTGAACATGTTTCTTCATCTGTTGCAGGCTATGTTTCTTTCTTTTATGGAGAACTAATCTTCTAGGCAAAGTTATGGATGAATTCTTGTATTTAAATTCTTATATTTATGTTTTTGATTCCTGAATGAACTTTAATGTTTAATACAATTGATATTTTATTATTCTCTATTATCTTTTGATTATACTTAATCCATGGATTGTGTTTTACTAATTTTCATATAGGAATAGTCTTGTTTTTTCTATATGTGATTGGAGAACCCAGTTGTAACTGGTATTGTTATTTTATGAGTTAATCTTCTGCTGCAGTATTGCCTTTAGGTATATTATCGACGTTAGATAAGTCATAATGATAACATAGTGTGTTGTTAATACAGAGAAAGTAATTTATCAATTACCTTAGAATTTAATAAGTTTTAAACTGAAATATTTTTCGATTGTTGGTTTGAGAAGTGAAACCCTCAATTGAGTAATAAAAGGAATCAACTACTGAATATAGTGACGCGATACAAGAAGGATTCCTGATGCTTTGCTGTCTTTCTTCCATTGATAATCCTCAAGCATTTTTCATAATTGTTACTTTAATTTTCCAATTAAATCTTGGTCTTTAATTTAGTTATTGTTAATGTTCGTATTAAGTGATTCAGTTCTTTCGTAACCATCTCTCTGAGGAATCGACAACCCAGCTATATTGCGATAATCGCAAGTACTTTTTGGGCATAATCAGTTCTTATCATCCTCGGACGACCTTTTTTAGCAACAGACAGAATGTTGATCGACATGTATAATGGTGAGCTGACTATGCGAGTGTAAGATCAAGAGGTGACTTTTCTTGTCTTTAAAGCCATGTCGTGCCCGCAAGATGATAAAGAATGCCACATGATAGACAGTATTGGTGATGAAAGTCTAGAAGGGGTCAACATGGATCACCGCAATGATAGTTCTGAAATGAAGCCACCATAAAAATTGAGAGCAAACAAAAGAACTGATGAGTTGCATATGTATGTTGGCGAACCGCCACCACTTGTGAGAATTGATCTGTGGATGGAGACATTTACTGAACCATTGATAAATCATGGGAGACAGTACATAGATAAAATATTACCGCAAAACACTCAATTATTGTCATCTTGTGGGCAACATAAAAGTGAGCATTGGGAGGTCATATCTCGGTCAACTAAGCTTCCAAGGGAACCCTCATGATCAATTGGGGTGACGTCTGGCTGAAGACGTTAAACTTAGCGCTGGCGATGAGGCAACCCATGAAATTATTTTTAGTTTCTTTATTTTTTATTTTTTATTTTTTATTTTTTTCTGTGCTATTTGTGTGTTTAATATTGTTGCATGTGTAATTATGCAGATTCTGACATAACCCAGCCAATTCACGAAGCCAGAGTCTGATTAGAAATTAAACCATTATCGTGTCGCACCATTACCTGTGGCGTCGCAACGTTGGACCTATAGGCGATGGAGAATGATACACCTCATGCACGATAGTGTTGTTCATCTCTCTTGTTTTTTCCGTTTATTTTACATTGAGGGCAATGTAAATTTTAAGTTTGGGGGTGTGTGCATGTGTTGTGTTAGTTAATTTCTGTTATTGAAAAAAAATAATTATTTCATGTGGTAGTGAAACATAGTTCACATGATGAGTTTGTTTGCTTTATGATGATATCTTAGAAATGATAAATGCTCAATGTACTTTTATTTGATGTCTTGAGTAGGTGATCTAGGTTAGACTCGTATGCACTTCACAATAAGTAACTAGCAATAAGAACCTACGTGGTTGGCAAAGTGACTAGTTCGAGAAATTTCTTAACGATGAATGAATTTTTACCTAGATGTCTATCTCAGTTTGCTAGTGTTATGATGTATGGTATGGTTGAAAGAAAAAAATATAGTTGAATGAAAAAAAGAAGAAAAAAGTTAAAAAAAGTTAAACCACCTATAACCGATAAGCGTGAAGCTACCCATGGGAAAGTGTTAGGACCATCATGAGGAGAAATGCTACCTTAAAGGGTATGTGTGTTTTAAAAAAAAAAAAGGAAAAAAAAATCGTACCATACTAAGCAAAGAAATGACAAATAAATGCATCTTTTGAGATATCTGGGTTTTTTTGAGATGAAATCACTGAGTTGACTTACTTAAGGATCGAGCTGTTACTAGACCTTTTCATGCACACACTGTGAGTCTGGCTTAGATAATTTATTCAAGATTTTGGATTTGAGTGTGTTGGGTACTTTGAAGGTTCTCTGGTTTTGTTATTAAGCATTCTATGATGATAATATTATCTGTAACTCCCGAGATGATTTTATTTATTTATTTATTTTTGCATTTATGTGTGATTGCATGTGTGTTTTAAAAGACGTTTGTGGGTGTCGTCACTGTAAGGCCTCACGAGACTATAACTCGTCCACTAGGGCCACCTAAGGATTTAAAGGCTTGTTGCATATGCTAAATGCAATTGTGATCCCTACGAAAGTGGCTTAGGTTAATTTAGTTTTAGTTTTTTTAATTCATTTTATTTTTATTTTTATTTTATTTATTTTGCTTGATGACTAGCAAAATGTTAAATTTGGGGGTGTGATGAGCGAAAAATATGCATACATTTGCCTCCCCTCTAGCTTGATATTTGTGAGTTATCTCGAGTTCTATGAGCGTTTTGATGTGTTTTGGGTTCGTTTTAAGGTAAAAATAATATTGAGACTCAATGGAATCAACGAGTGATGAAAACGACACAATACGGAGAAAATTAGGGTAAATTTAGAGTCAAACGCGCGTCCCGACGCTGGAGCGTCACTACTAGTTGAAATTCTATCCAGAGAAATGTTGAAGGTGGCGCGTCATGACTCCCACCATGGCGTGTCGCGACGCGTCGATGGAATACAAGAGTAGTGTGGTGACGCGCGTGAGCGAGGCGCGATGGGGGTACGTATACAGACTCGTCCATACTCGATTTTTAACAGTGGAACACTCCCGGACCTCCTATATAAGCAATAATTCATCCCAAAACCTAGGAAGAGTTTCATAACCTAATTTTACAACCTCCAAAAGAGATTTTTAAGGGAGAGAACAAAACACATCAAAGGAACACGACACAGAAACTCAACAGCAAGAAGAAAAAGACCGGCGATCACGACATAGTTTCTTCTTTCCTTTACTCCTTAATGTCTTGTTTATCTTTGAATATTTATTTAGAGTTTCTAAGCATGTGTAGGAACTAAACCTCTAATATGGGGTTGTGATGAAACTAATATTTATGATACACCGTATGATGCAGTCAATGATAGGCATAGTAAAAATGAATTTGAAACAAATGAAACCAAGATTCGAAAGTCTTTTGTAAGCAAAATAGCTTGGTAGTGTATTTAAGCAACGAGACTTAGGCTTGTTTGGTAGTGTTATCATTGTTAGGCTCGTTTGGTAGTGTGGTGTTGTGGCTTTTAAGTTATAATTGTTTTGTAGATGTGTCTTCTATAACTACCCATAATTATATATAATTGAAGTATACCATAAACTTGATTTATTTTTACCCACATTATACGCCAACAAGGTTGAAGTGCAAGATTATAAGCTTCTTTGCCTTGTAAAAGTTGAGGTTGGAGATCATAAGTTAACTTTGGTTTGGATTCTCGGAGATTGGTGGGAATTGCCATCATCACACGGAACGTTATCTACACTTAGAACAGTACTGAGGAATAAGGTAATTAACTTCAGCTAGATGTAGGTGCTAATATATAGTATTAGTCATGGTTGTAGCTTCCAGGTTGTGAATTTTTTTCTCTGCAAAGCCATGTTGTTTTGTTTCGTTTACTTTTTATTAATCTATATGCAAATGAATGAAGCTTTAAGTTACTCAAATCTAGTGATGTTGTTGCAAAATTAAGCTTCAGTTAGCCTGTTTTTCTGCTTGATCTAGTGATGTTGTTGCAAAATTAAGCTTCATTTAGCCTGTTTATGGTTTGGTTACTTCATCCTTACAAACTGTTAGAAATGGATGAGTTGGAATGAATATAGGCATTGGAAGTAAAGGATGCCATTTTATTGTGAAGAAAACATAGAATATAAGATATAAAGTTTTGATTGTATGGTGATTTGTATCCTAAAATAAGAATATTAGCAGCACTGGTTTTAAAATCATTTACTGTAGATTGATTATAAATATGGTACGGGGAGCACAGCCAGCTGGCCGAGGACGAGGAGTTGAGCGGTCAAGCCAAAGGTCCTTATCACATTCCACACCAGAGGACGATAGACCCTCTCCAGTCCCACCTACCATTTTTTCTACTACTCAGACATCAGCATGATCGACTTCAGCTGGATCATCTCATGCATCACAGAGTTTAATGAGTTGTACCAAACTTATGATTATATCTGCTACTCATGATCAGTATGATTTTCGAAAACTTATATTATTATTGTTGTTGTTGTTGTTGTTGTTGTTGTTGTTGTTATTATTATTATATTATTATTATTATTATTATTATTATTATTATTATTATTATTAAAACTTCTAAACAAATATTTACTATTTTATACGCAGGTTCATACCTTCGGCCTCTCGCAAAATATAAGAAATATTTAAGGAGAAATTTACAGAGGAGGGCACGCAGTGGTCTAAAGTGCCTAAAGACATAAAAGAGTACTATTGGGATGAATTTTAGGTTTATTATTATTATATAATGTATTATTTGTCATTGTTGATTACTAATTATTTATTCAAATTATTTTTAATTTTTTACAGAAATTTTATCAGTGGGATTCTGCGCATGCGGTTGCTGTTAGGACTACATGGAATAATGTGTGTCAGAATCGGTATAATGATAAACTTTGTAAATGGCGCTATAAATATAAAGAAGGATGGAAGCCACTATGGTTCCAGATAATGTTTGGAATAAATGGCAGAAGTATTGAAGTACTACATAGTTTAAATTAAAATCTCAGCAAACATCAAAAAATAGAAAGACTGAGAAGGCTAGAGAGGATCTGGTGTTTCTAAACACACCGGTGGCTGGAAGTCTACCATTCAACATTCTATTGATATGGTTAGATTTTTTAAACATGCGAACATTTTTTAAACTTTTATTAAACTTATTTATTAATTCTTTATTTTTTAAATAGGAATCTCAGTTAGGACGTGCACCCACGGGCTATGAGGTGTTTAAGCATATGCACACAAAGAAGGATGATACTTTTGTTAACAATAGATCGAGCGACATTAATGTAAATTTTTATTTATGAATTAAATATTTTTTCTTTTCAAAATCATTTTTGCTTTCTTATATATATTTTTATTAATGGTAGGCTGCTGTGGAGCAAATGGTAGCGATTGCATCTGAGTTTTCAGAGGAGTCTGGTGAGCCTAAGACTCAGCTCGACACCAATCGCATATACTTAGATGCCGTTGGAGTGGATACTAAGAAACGCCGAGTATACGGTCTCGGCTCTCTTGCATCGCTTTCATATCCAGATTCGTTACGCAGTTCAGGTAGATCGTATTACAGTATGACTTTTGATCATACAGTTGAGCAGCGGGTACAAGAGCGAGTTAGGATTAAGATGCAGAATACACAACAACGACTGGATGAAGAGCAACAAAAGAGAAATGAAAAGATGCTTGATCTCAAACAGAAGATGGCAGAGATGGAGCGGTATTTTCAAATGATGAAAGACTTGGGTTTAGCATTCCTCTTCAGGTCCATCTTATCCTCCGACTAATTGTGAGCAGCGAGATAAGGAGGATTAGCTTATATGTATTTTTTTATGTTGTACCTTTTTAAACATGATATAATAAAAAAATTATTTTACTATTTGTTGTGTTTATTTTATAATTTAAGTAATTAATATATTTTTTTTATAATTTTACGTACTAATATTAATATAATATTGTTTAAAATAAAATTAATTTTTTAAAAAGTTTTTAAAAAATAATTTTATAAGAAAATAACAATTTTATAAAAAAAAATCGTAGGAAATTAGAAACGGAATAGAGACGGACATTTTGTTTCTAACAACAGATTAGAAACTGAATTTCCGTCTCTATATATCGACGGAAAATTTCGTCGCTAATTTGAGACGGAATGTTTCGTCGCTGATTAGAGACGGACAATTCTATCACTGGTTAGCGACGGAAATTATTCCATCACTAATTAGAGACGGACAATTCCATTGCTAATTAGCGACGGAATATTCCGTCTCACAAATTTCGTCTCTAATTAGCGACGGATTATATTTTTCCGTCGCTATTTTCTTGCGACCAATAAAATAGAGACGGAATTTGTCTGTCTCTATTTCGTCGCTAACTGCCCAATAGCGACGGATTGGCGACAGATTTTTCCGTCTCTAATTCACAGCTTTCTTATAGTGTATAATATAGTCGACTTACAAATTTATGATCTTTAAACACTCGGAACTCGCTTCCGTAGTGTACCACAACCATGGATTTAATATATCGCAAAGACATGCAGGACACTCATGTCTTGTATGTTAGCGACATAATCGCGTAATAGATTTTGATGATGCAACGAGAGTGAAGTCTTCGACGCACAAAAGCGAGACAATTCAAAAATATGTCAAAGCACACGATGATGAAGAGCGAAGAATGTGAAGACTTGCATATATTGTAGATTTTATATGAAGTCTTAGCTTAGGGCTCTATTTGTAATGTGATTTGAGTATTCAAGTGCCTAAGCTCATAGGAAACATGCACATTCACTTAGATGCATTAGGTTCATGTACAAAATGTATTAAAACCTTCATATTTATATTTTTAGTACAGAGGCCGGCATACCGATCCCTTACCGGTGTTCATACCGGTGAGATGCTCTGTTTTGCATGCTCACCGAAACCGGCACAGACCATACCAGTCATTATACATGTGAACCTAGAGAATGCATGGCTATTAGAACCAGCACAACCAAACCGGTGTCCATACCGGTCCCATACCGGTGAGCCTAACAGCTAGTTCCTTTACTGGAACCGGCATGACCTAAATCGGTCATCATATCGGTGACCATACCAGTTAAGCTTTTCATATTGCACATATACTATAACCGGCAAAGACCATACCGATCCACATACCGGTGTAACAGATAGTTTTTCAACGGTAATATAGCCGTTAATACCCGTTACTATGCCAGACCGACATACCGGTGTCTGGAGACCGGCATTCCGGTGTCTGGAGACCGGCATTCCGGTCTCAGACAGGGAAGTTGGGGAATGCTTTACAATTTTCTATAAATTGAGCCCCAGCTCAATTTTTTCTTTGTTAGAGAACTAGAAAACCTTCATACACATTATCTAAAGGTAAAACAAGAGTGTTCCAAACCTTCATATTCATAAACACTCATTTATCAAGCTCACACACACTACATCTTCATTATCTTAAGTAGTGAGCTTAGATCACTTGTGTAACCAACTCACACAATCTTATTTATCATTGTGAGTGCCCAAGTGTGTTTTACAATTTCTTATACAAAAACACTTGCGGTTGTGAAATCTCATAGTTTGGGTAAATTATAAAGGTTCGTGAGTGCGCCTACGTAGAAAACTCATTGTAAATGTTTGGAGTGCACCTTTGTGTAAAACTCTTGGTTGCGAGTGAGCCATGATAAAAACTCGGTTGGTAGTGAAAATCTTCAAGCGCGGCTTGAGGGAGTGGACGTAGGCATTGTTGGCCGAACCATTATAAATCTCAGTATCGTTTTTCTCTATCCCTTAACTATTTACATATGCAAGTTTGATTTATTTATATGCTTATATATTAGAAACTTGCATATAGGTTATTTATTGTAATAGAGAAAATTGACCTAAGGCTTAATCGGTAAAATACTTAAAATCGGCAAAAGTTTTAATTCCGCATATTTTAGCCATAACCCAATTCACCCCCCTCTTGGATATATAGATTGGTTGGTCGTTATTGCTTGTAGGGAATTTCAGTTGGTATCAGAGCGAGGTATTCTCATCAAAGACTTAACCGTCCGAGAATAGATCATGGCATCTACAAGCAACTCATCAAATCTTGCCGAATGATTTTCAACAACTAGACCTCTATTTTATACCGGAACCGATTACAATTATTGGAAAATGAGGATGTTGAACTACCTTCTATCCGTTGATCCGCCATCTTACTTGGTAATTACACGGGGTGCGAAAGGGCCAACGAAGAAGGATAGAAATGGTGTTGAGATTCCAAAGCCGACTTTAGAATGGGATAATGAGGATTTAAAACAAGCCTCACAAAAATGTTAAGGCACTCAACTAACTCATTTGTGCTATTGATCAGAGTCAAATAAACAAGCTTCTGGAGTGTGGAAATGCAAATGATTTGTGGAAGTCTTTGGAAATGGTCAACAAGGGCACAAGCCAAGTGAACGAATCGAAGATCAACCGGTTTATATACAAATTGGATAGTTTCAAGATGGAATCCGGGGAAGAAATTTATCACATGATTTCGAGATTCACAATCATTATCAATTGTTTGGGCGCCTTGGGAAAAATCATTGGGCCAACGGATCGAGTGAAGAAAATTCTTAGGTCACTTCCTAAAGAATATAGAAGCTACACCTCCTCTATTAGAGAAGCAAACGACATGAACACCTTAAAGTTAGATGATTTGGTCGAAAAATTACTTGAGTATGAATTAGAGATCAAAATAGATCAAAAGAAGGAAGATGAGAAGAAAACAAGGAAAAATCTTTCATTGAAAGCAAGAAGAATAGATGAACCAAACTCAAGTGAAGAAGATAGTGACGATGAATTGGCAATAATAACCAATAAAGTCAAGAAGCTCCTCAAATTCGTAAAGCTTAAAGGAAAATTAAAAGTGGATGAGAAGAAATAAGAAAAATGGCCACGAAAGCACAAAAAAATTATTTGCTATGAATGTAACAAACCGGGACATATAGCTACTGATTGCCCATTGAAGAAAATGAAAGGAAAATAAAAAAAAGGCATTGAAAGCTACTTCAACTTGGAGCGATAGCGACTCAAGCTCATCCGAGGAGGAAGAGGTCCAAGTCAAAGACAAATTAATAACATTCATGGCTATCGATGATGAGGATTTCTTCTTTGAAAGTGAAGAATAAGAGGTACACAACTCTCAAGATTATAATGATTTACTGATTCTTTTAATGGCTTAAAAGAGTTGTGTGATATGCTTAAAAAGAAATTAAAATTGGTTAAAAATGAGCATTCATCACTTAAAAATGATCATGCATCTTGTATGGATAAATTTCATGTTTTTTAGATAATGAGATTATATGCTTAAAGGCTAAACATGAAAAAGAAATAGCATGCTTAAATGATGAAAATGCATGTTTAAAAGATAAGAAGCTAGAATTAGAAAATAAAATATCTAATATGCCATCTAGCTCAAAAACATGTGAATGTGAATCTATCTTGAATGAAAATGTTTTATTAAACACAAAGGTTATATATTTGCAAACCATAGTTAGTAAATTCACATTGGGATAAAGAATTTTAATATGCTTATTAGATCCCAAAAATGTGCATTTAAAAGAGAAGTATTAGGATATAGGCCTTATATTAAGAGAAAATTTTTAAAGAATTATTTTGTTAAGACATCCGACTCCTATGCTAATGTTGCTAAAACTGAAAACATCATATGTCATGCATGTAATAGAAAGGGACAAAAAATTTTGAATGCATAAACAAGAATGTGATTAAAAATGCATGGATTCCTCAAGGAATCAAGTTTAACCCCAATGGACCCAAGAAAGGTTGGGTACCAAAATGCAATTGATAATTTTGTAGTAGGAGCTTTGGGAATGATCTTTAAAGAGAATTGCGAATTGATCTCAAAGGCTCAAAGAAATGAGAAATCGCAACGGTAATAGGTAAAATTCATATTCACAGAAATATTGGTACTGTTTCCTCTAAACTATGTCTGTATGCTTATTTCAAATTGGTAAATATTTTTTGAAACATACAAGTGATTAGGCAATGTATTCAAACTTGTGGGTTTCTAAAGTGTCCCAAGATCATTTAAGCAATGAAATAAATGTGAATACATAATGAAGTATGGCGGAAACATACTTACAAAGATCGGATTTTGAAGGTGTTGATAACAAAACTTTGTCTTTGAGAAGTCCTCCAAGATCTCCTCTTTGAAGTAGATGAACAAGCTCCAAGCTTTGAAATGATTCCAAGCTCTAGGATTGGTTTCCCTAACACCTTGATATGATTCCTTGTAAGTGCTAGCTTGAAAGAAAGAAAAACAATTTTCCCTTGTTCAATGAGAAGCTCACGGCAAAGGAGCTAAATGAGAGAGAGAGAGAGAGTTTTCAATTTCTTTTGTTTTCGTTTTCTAAAAAAACCTATTACAAAAGTCTTTCACAACATTTGGTATATGCTTTTCCAAAAAGCATAAAGCAAACTGGAGGGAAAATTGGCATTCAATGCCTCCATATACTCTCATCATGAATAGTGACTGGATGTCAATCACAAAAAGGTGACATGATTCATCAGTAAAGTGACTTGCAATGTGACTTGTGGGTCCCACTTTAATTCAAAATCCGAGTGGGCCCGCAAACACATTCCGGGCTAGGGTTCGTTAATTTCGAATTAACGAATTTTCCATTGCGACGTAATTAAATCAAATTTAATTAAATAATTATGCCTAGCAAAATTACTATTCACGTCGCTCGCGAATTAATTCTAAATTAATTCGTTAGCCCGAATTAAAATCCAATTTTAATTCCGCGTCGAAATCTAATTTCATTTAATATATCGAATATATTATTTTATCGATTAATTCCAAATTAATCGTTCTCTATCTTCTAATAGAATTTTATCCCAGATAAATTCTCGCCGTAATTAATCCTAGATTAATTATGTTCGAATCATACGTCATCGGTGAATCTTCGGGAATCGACCCATGAGATCCCTGGACATATTGGCAGTAAATCTGGTCGTCGGACTATCCGAACACGTGAGTACCTCGTACTACGTTTTTACCAATTTACAAGACATGGTTGGCTTCTAGCAAAACACTGTGCCTCCTCAATTCTCCAGAAATATTCTTAAAGGAATATATAATCTATGTCAGGTGTAATATACGTAGTATTGCGTATTACGATCTAGTATCGGATGTCACATGCAAGGCCTGGGGCTGGAATAATGTCTGCCCCGTATGAAGCATATATCGGATCACAAGCAACTAGTCTCTTTAATCGGATAATCATGATCTTGTCATATTATCCCGATGGTTGCAACCATTTAGAGTACCAGTTCTGTATCCCTGCGTGATCATCATCTCCATATGACTGAAGTGATACTTTCGTCTTGACATCACACCCAATACATTACGATTCTCAATAAACCCAAAAGAGGCGTACACAGAACCTGTTAAAGTCCTGGACGACCAAAACCAAAGCGTATTGATTGTCGCAAGTACTAGCGATGCAAGTCTCAGGTTAAGACCAAATACACCTACCTTGATGCGGATTCTCATAGACACATAGTCATACTACCAATGGGATTCCACGGGGTCTATCCAGAGCGAAGCTGTTTCCGTACTATCGGTAAACACAACCTTTTATCACACTTGCATAAGTATCCAATACTTAAATATATGAGAACTATGTTGTTACGCTTCCATAACACGCACAAGTGCAATACTAGTCTATTCCGCATTATCGATGTCCAGTCTCGATAATACTACGACTAGGGATATTTAATGATTAAACCTTTATGGATTGATATCGTCTCATATCTAATAATCCGGAACTAATCATAAGGACTTTTATCATTTATATATTTAAGTAATCAAATTATAAAATGATAAAATATAATTTCCATTGCTACATAGTTAATTTGTACAAAAACCACAATGTCTTTTACAAATAGTGACGTTATGGGTCATAATTGTCCAACATAAACTTCTATTGGTATCGATTTTCATTTGATATCATTAAATGCCTTAATCATTTATTTAAACCTCATTTTATATCAGTTAGTGTCACATTGAATTTATTGAGTTAAATGACATATATGTGATCACTTGATTGTTTTGTATTGAAAATGCTTTTGCCATTTAGCATATTTGAATGAAAATGAAATGCATATATGTTGACATAAATTTTAGATTGATATCATAAAATGCATTTACATCAACATAATTTCCCATTGGTATAATGAAAAGCATGAATATTTGATTAATTGGTATTATAATCATGGATGAAATCATTAAAAATGCATTGATCATTGTTCAATTGGTAATCATTGGTATAAAATTTGAGAAATACTTATACATGATTTCTACATTTTATGGCAAAAATGGAGAAATGCCAAATGTGTATATTTTTAAATTTTGGTATCATAATTTAATGCACATATGTAATTGGTATCTCATTAAAATTTAATTTTTTGCTTCTCCACTTTTTGATTATATCAAAGGGGGATAAATCATTATAATGAGATTAAAACTTGTTTTACCCTCACCATTGGATTAAGGGAGAGTAAATGTACTAATGTGTTTGTCTAAGTCTTATAGAGCTATTTTGAAGACAATCACACATTGAGGGGAAGCTCATATTGAGGGGGGAGCAAAATCGTCAACATTTGGACTCCTAGAAGCTCACAAGTTTTAAGGGGTTGTCATCATCAATAAGTGGGAGATTGTACACAAGATTGACAGATTCTATCTGATACTCACAGGATATCATGAGCATGAGTCCACACCCAACGAACAAGCGGAGGTCTGATCTAAATAGATCGTTGACGTGACTGTCATCAAAGTATGGAGGATAACTCTTATATCAACAATGATATCTCAAGTCGAAGAACCACTATGTTACTCGACTCGAGAAGATTCATATTGACGTTGGTATACCATCTATTAGAAAGTCTTTCGTGAGTCGTTCAATATTTATTGAATTAACATCTTATAACTGTGCACTATGTTGTAAATGTTCAAGTTTTTGTCTAATATATACATATCATTAAACCTGATTTAGTTTCAATATAATCAATATTAGATCGAATACGTATATAAAAGACAAGAGATATGACCACTAATAAGTAATATTATGGAAATATGCATTGTTCGTATTCATGAATTGGATAAAAATATGATTTGTATTGGCGTTCTGAGCACCAACTCTAACAATATCATTATTGGTTATGAAGGATTACACAAGATGAGGACTAACTAAGAAGCATCGGAAGCAAGGTCTAGTGGCTATGAGGTTTGACATAAGCAAAGCTTATGATAGAGTTGAGTGGGGTTTTGTTGATGGAGTGCTTCAGAAGTTGGGCTTTCCAGATAAATGGAGAACATTGGTCTAAAATTACATTTCAACAGTTAGCTACTCAGTGTTGATCAACAGGACAGCTAGAGGCTTTATACATCCACAAAGATGATTGCGCCAAGGATGCCACTTATCTCCTTACCTCTTTATTTTGCCTATTTATTTTGTGTGCAGAAGCCTTCTCAGGACTGATGCATAAGCCTGTGTAGGAAAAGAAGACGGGATGTCATTTGGGAGGGTACGGTGGTGTCACATTTATTATTTACTGATGATAGCCTAGTCTTCACCAAAGAAAATCAACGCTTTTTGGTGGGGGTCTTCTGAAAACAAAAGGAGGATTCATTGGGCCTCTTGGGATCTTTTAAGCAAATCCAAGGAAGAAGGGGGAGTGGGGTTTCGAAATTTTGAGAATTTCAACCAGGCTCTTCTAACTAAGGATTTTACAGAACCTTAGCTCTCTGGCTGCATCAGTTCTTCAAGCGAGATATTTTAGGAATACTCATTTCATGAATGCTAAGCTACGGCACAACCCATCTTACATATGGAGGAGTTTTTGTTGGGAAGAAAGCTGTTACAGAAGGGGATCAGATGGAGAATTGGAGATGGTGAGAAAGCTACAATATACGACAGTAATTGGATTCCCAGGCCATATCTGTTCAGGCCGATCTCAACTCAAAACCACCCTATCAACTCAAAGTGAGTTGTCTGATTCTTGGAACCAACAGATGGGATGAGGACCTCATCAAGGAAAAATTTGTTGAAGCTGCTGTCCAAGAGATCCTAAAGATCCCTTTGCCAAAGGAAACCAAACAGGAACAACTGTGCTGGCATTTCGATAAAAGAGGAATGTTTTCGGTTAAGTCTGCTCATCATTTGGCCACGAAGTCAATGTTTTCTGAAGCCACCACTTCGTGTTCAACTGGTCAAAATGTTTGGAATAAAATCTGGTCCCCGAGTCTACCGTCGAAGCTGAAGTTTCTTGTCTGGAGAGGTTTAAAGGAGTGGCTACCAACGGCAGTTAATCTCAAGAAGAAAAAGGTTTTGACACAAATGGTGTCAACGATGTTCCGGAGATATTGAAACCCTTACTAATGCTATATTTTCTTGCAAAAGCTCAAGGGAGTGTTGGAATCAATCTGTCTACAAAGATCTAGTAGGCAAAGCTCACTGTGGGAGCTTTGGGGATTTCTTTCAGTTCTGTTTTAATAGTCTGGCACAAGTAGAAATGGAGCAAATGGTGGCTTTGATGTGGGCTATGTGGGGTGCTAGAAATGAAGCTGTTCTGGAAGACCGTTCAATATGCAGCAAGGTTATTTTTTCGAAGGCAGAGGTAGCATGTAATTCTATAGTGTTACCAAAGGAGCAAACCGAGTGGGTGACTGACCAAAACAGAATTGGTATGGATACAGCTTGGTCTCCTCCTCCAGCTTGTTGGCTTAACACAATGGGAATGTGTTAATGGCAGCTACAAAACTAACCAAGCCTCAGAGTGATATATAGAATGCGGAAAGCAGAAGCCATATTGTTTGGGGCGCATTGTGCCAAGGAAGAAGCCCTCTCTTCTATCATCATTGGGTCTCACGCCCTAAATGTGGTGAATTTAATATTGGGTAAGATCACTAGTTGGAAAGAAATTTGCTAGATGTAGATATTCAGAATACAATTGATTCTTTGAACTCTTACAAGATTCAGTTTAGGCCAAGAGGCGCTCATAGATTAGGGAAATTGATTTGTAATAAGCAAATTTCTGATTTTTGGAGGGGAGATTTTACCTCTTTTTTCTCTTGTATTTTCTGAGTTTCTTAATATAATTTTCTTTTCCAAAAAAAAAAAAAGATGAAGAGGGTAGTGGCACGAACTGGCACTTGCAAAAGTGTACTGTATTCAATTTTTGGTAATGCTCTAACCAACAACTATAATAGCCCGTTGGGCCTCCAGTTAAAGCCCAATAACTAAGGAGCAATATTGATCTAGGCTCATCTAGAGCAAGGCAAAGACAAAAATGTCTCATATTATGTGCCCTAATTTCATACTTTCATCTCAAATTTCTTGCAGTCGAGTCTGCAGACAAGAGAACGGACTACTAAATAAAAGGAATTAATAAAGGTCTTTAGTAAAGTCTGAGACTTTATGCTAAAACAATTAATAAATTAACAAGCATTGCACAATATATCTACTACTACTTTAATCTTTGAAGCCACCAGCAGCAGCTTTTGCCTTTTGCCCTTTGCCTCTTGCCTCTTGCCTCTTGCCTCTTGCCTCTCCGAAGACGTATACTGTTCAGCGGATATCATCACAGGCAAGTTTACAATGGCGACCATCAACTGTTTCAGATTCCCAGTTCATTTTAACATGGATTCTTTCACCAGAAGAATCCCAATCAGTTCCTTCAAGTGTCTTCGTTGCAGCAGCAGCGTGGATGCTAAGTTTTTAGGAGATGATGTGTTTTCAGTTACATCATCTAGCAAGTATGATGTTGATTACTTGGGTGAGAGCACCAAAGGCGACTTGAATCTCAAAATTGACCATCTCGAGGCTTTTGGTATGATTTTATTACCAATGTTTAAGGTTTCATAAATATTCTTCCTTTAATAGTATTAATTGTTAGTTTTCTTTGTATATTCCCATTTAGGCCTAGATGGGCAAGCAGCTTTAGATGGTCCTATTGAGGAAGTAGCTAGGATGGAAGCTCGAGAAGCTGAGGACTTGCTTAATGACTTGGGTATACCGGTACAGTTCTAAGTTAAATGATGATTAATGTTCTTTATTATTCACTGAATTGATGTTATTGCTCATGGAGGAACAATGGTTTTTTTTTTTCCAGTTCAGTTATTCTTATGATGTATGGTGATAATATGCAGATTCCTTCTTCAGCTAGGAACTCACCTCATGGCATATTTTGTAGCCGAACTTTGAACCTCCGTTCAATTAGTGCCATTGGATATGACATGGACTATACCTTGATGCATTATAACGTGATGGTGAATTTCTTTTCTTATTCTGTTTATTAAAATTTGAATTAAGATTATTTTTGGCTTAATGGTTGCGTACTAAACCTGTTTGCTGAATGCTGATGCTAAATTTGCTATAATGTAGATTGCAATAACATTCATAGGGCGGTGGATTATTCTTTTTGCTCTTCCCTTGTTTAATACACATGATTATCTATAAAGTTATCTATTTCCAGGCTTGGGAAGGTCGTGCGTATGATTACTGTATGGACAATCTACGGAACATGGGTTTCCCTGTTGATGGACTTGCTTTTGATCCTGATCTGGTTAGGTCTTCATTTATGCAAGTTGAAGGAGAAAATCTTGGTGCAACAGTGGTACCACGTCATCCATGCAACAAGCCATAATCATTTGCCACGCGTGCTAAAAAGTCAAAAACAACTAAAAAAGAGGAAGAAATTAAACATGTTTTTTTTTTTTTTAATTGGTTGGTGGTACCACGTCATACATACCACTGTTGCACCAATGATTTACTCAAGTTGAAGGGTTAATATTGTGAAATTGTTTTTTTTTCCTTTCTTTGTTCTAAGCGTGCTGTTCTCTGCTGTTGTAATTAGGTCATTAGAGGTCTTGTCATAGACAAGGAGAAAGGCAACTTGGTTAAGGCTGATCGATTTGGTTATGTAAAGAGGGCCATGCATGGCACAACAATGTTGTCTACACGAGCTGTCAGGTATGTTTTAAACCTTGTCATTAAATTATTAATAATCTTGTCAAAGGAATTCAGGTTACACATTTATGTGAAATAGGAATTATAATGTCATTCATATAGTCCAGATGGAAGTGAAGTTCTATGACCTTCTTAACTGCTGTGTTGTATGTGTCAAACTTGTATTACATTTTCTATAGTGCTGCTTAACTTTCTCTGTAAGGAAGTGAGATGTATGGGAGAGAGTTGGTGGATTTGCGAAAGGAGAGTCGATGGGAGTTTCTAAATACACTGTTCTCTGTTTCAGAAGCTGTGGCGTATATGCAGGTAGCTTGAGGAGCTATAACTCAAATATTTTTCGTGTGATATATTTTGATCTGCTGTTGTCAATCTTAGTTAATGCCATATGATAAACTTGCAGATGGTCAACAGATTGGATGAAGGAGCTATAGGACCCGAACTTGGTCCTCTTGATTATAAAGGACTTTACAAGGCAATATTTTGTAAAATTTATGTTAAATAAAAATAACAGTGGTATTAGTCATAATCGTCCACTTTTAACTGTCGACATGAATTTCAGGCTGTTGGAAAGGCTCTTTTTAGGGCACACGTGGAAGGTCAGCTTAAGGTATTTACATTCATGGAAATTATATTAGTGTTAAATATTCTGATCAACAATTACCTTCTTCTGAGTTGTGGCATTTATACAGAGTGAGATAATGTCTAAGCCTGAACATTTTGTGGAGCCTGATCCAGAATTACCTTTAGCTCTTTTGGATCAAAAGGAGGTATCTCACCATAGTTATCTCTTTATAAAATGTGGAAATTATATTTTTGATTCTTACTTGGATATTCTGTGTGCATCAGGCTGGTAAAAAACTTCTGCTCATTACAAACTCAGATTATCATTACACAGACAAAATGATGCAGCATTCCTTTAAAAGATTTCTGCCCAATGATATGGGCTGGCGAGATCTATTTGACATGGTGAATACTATCAGCATAGCCTTTCTTCTTCTTAATAGGTGGAGGTCCTCAAACTGTCTATCTATAGCTTTCCTTACCTTAAAGAGGGAGAAACGGAGGAGCAGTTATAGTTATCTATGTAATAACTTGTTGTCCGTTGTTCCGATCGAGCACTCTCTTTTCTTTGTCTAATTCCGTCTTTCCAAACAAGACTAACTTCTGACCAACCCGCGAAGGGTTGTGAGGTTGGACCAGTTACAAAGAATGAATTTATATATATGTATGGAAGTTGCTGGCTGCTCAACTGTTTGAGTGCAATGCAGTGGAGGATGGCCAGGGTCCAGTTCCCCGGTTCCCGGGGTTATTATGAGCCTACTCAAATCAGAACTAAACTAGTTGATTCTCTTTCGCCTATCGGCCCTTTCGAACTCTATCTCTAACTCACTATAGGCTCGGAAAACAAAGATAATACATGTATGAATGAGATATCCAGCAACAAGAAGAAGGAAAAGGATTGAATAAAGGAACTCATGAGCATTTGGCGATTACATATGCTCTTTCTGACCATCTTCTTCCAATAAGCATAATAAACTCTTGTTATTATGATGCTTTAATAATGGATGGAAGATACCTGGGATCATCTCTTCCTTCTATTAGGCCACAAATTGAAGGCGCATTTATATCCTGAAAGTGCTTCTTGCAGCATTACATAGCTGTTTTTGTTGAGATCCTTGTTATTTGCTGTTTTGTTTCTTGCAAATTATGGAATTTCTCTTTGCCATTGATGAAATATTGGAGTTACTAATGGCTTGTCAATATAGGTGATAGTGTCAGCAAGAAAGCCAGAGTTCTTTCAAATGTCACATCCATTGTATGAGGTGGTGACAGGTGAAGGTCTAATGCGTCCATGTTTCAAGGCTCATACAGGTAATCTATGCTTGTGCTTGTTTTGTCCAATCAGTCCAGCTTATGTCCAGATTTTCCAATAAATAATGTCAATATATTTATTTTTTTAGTTGTGTTCTATATTCAACAGTCTGTGTTCATTTCTTTTCTTTTTTTTTCCATATACAGGAGGTGTGTACTCCGGTGGAAGTGCTCAGATGATTGAGAATTCGTTGAAAATCCATGGAGATGAAATATTGTATGTTGGTGATCATATCTACACTGATGTAAGTCAATCGAAGGTCCATCTACGGTGGCGAACAGCCCTCATTTGTCGAGAATTAGAAGAAGAGGTTAGAATATTCTATTTCTCTTAGCTTGTTGCAGAGGTAATCAATCTTCTATTTCTCTTAGCTTGTTGCAGAGGTAATCTTAGGTTGGAAGTGTAATTACACTTTTCCTGGAAAGTTCTGATTTTTCCTTGTGTTGGAAGATTCAGTTTCAATGGTGTGCCTAATCATTGCTACACTGACCACCACAGAAACTACTAAAATTCTAAACTGAACCGAAAGCCGCCATTATTCTTTTGGCTGCAGATAATGCTACCTGATAT
>SKCR01014539.1:0-35637 GCA_019454045.1 Zanthoxylum bungeanum
TTATGTGTGTTTAAGTGCTGGGCTGAACTTTAATTATATTAAAAAGGCAATGCACGAAATTTTAAAGTATTTTATGTGTTATTGGGTTTATCTTACTAGGGTTTTATTATATTTGGGTAGAATTAGGGTTAGCCACATATTTAAAGGGGCATTATTCATTATAATTGGGAATTAACCAATAATATATCATTTTAAAAAATAAAGTGGATTCTTCCTTGGTTCTACGGAACGAAAGCTTATCAATGTGTGGCAAGCGTTGTGGCGCTGTATCGCTGTTCAAGAGTCTCCAAAGAAATAAAGAAAGGTTCTTAAGGGCAAAGTTCTTTAAGGGTTGGACTTGATCTTTGAAGGATTTTGTTCTTACAAAATAAAGATTCGCGGTAATTGGGGCTTAGAACACGTGGAGTTGTATGGTTGGCTTTGTTCCAGGTAGGTTTCTATCATTTGGTATCAAAGCTCAGGGTTCCAAGGTCAAGATTTTCTCTATCTTTATCGTTTTATGAAGTCTTCATATTCTATTTTTTTAAGCTGCAACAAACGTTAGTTATAAAATAAAATAAAATAAAATAAAGGAACAACTAAAATAAAGAGAAAGAAAAAATCCTCACAATTCCAATTCTCTCGTGTTTGTCACTAAAATGGCTTTTACCCGAAACTAAGCTCACCCATCGCGTGTGTTTCTTTCATGCGTTTGTTTTTCCTGTGTTTGTTTCCTGCGTTTTATTTTGTTATCTTATATCACCCTTGTTTCTTATATTACCTGTGTTGTTTTTTGCGTCTGTTTTGGGTCTGTTGGTCTCTGCGTTGTGGGTATTTCTTTTTCTGATTGTGTCTTCCCTTTAAACTTTGTTTGTGTGATTTGCGTAACCTAGGGTTCTAAGACCCCAAACTTCTTTGCGGCAGTAGGTAAAACTTGGTGAGATTTTGGAAACAATCGAAATCAGGTCAAATCCACAACACCAAACTTTTTAGAAGGTCTGCGGGACGCTATTAAGAAAAAAAAGGAAAACATGTCTAGAGAAGGCGCAGCCCCAAGTCAAAGTGCAAATTCCCCACAAGAGCCCCTATTGCGGGATGTGGTGAATACAGTGACCGCACTTCAACATGAGTTTGTTCGAGTATTAGAATTGATGAGGGATGTTCGAGATGAGGTAAAAGCAATGAGACACAATACTACATAAAGGAATAGGCCAACATGGCCGACTAGAGCTAATGAGGTAGGGCACGTACCCCCTAGGACTAGTGGGCGGCGTACTGTACCCATGGACGATATGGAGGCCGAGAATGAGTTTGATTATTGTAGGACATAGAAATAGGCGACGATGTTCTAGGCTCGCGGCTTAGTTGGGAGTATGGAGTAGTCCGTGGGGGAACTAAGCCGGAGAAATAACATGGAGTCGCCACCCGGTGTGAAACGGGAAAATGTGATTAAGGCCGCACTCACCCCTCGCAATGGAAGACCTCAAACCGTTGGGTTCAGAATGTTCTCTTACTTATGTCACTTGTAATGATATGATTTGTGAAATAAACTAACCGAATTTACTCAACATGTATGCTCAAAGGTAACTTAGATCTAGTCCGCATTCATCAAAATAAATCCTATGACTAAGTTCGCATGCTTTAAAAAAAGGTCATTATAACGGCAAGCATATAATATCACACAATGAGCATGTCGAATCATCAAACGCAAAAAACAAATAAATAACTACTCAAACAAAACGTAAAGTAAATTCCTAATGAAAAATCAAAGTATTAAATCATGCATAGAGAAATAATATAATCATGCTTAAAATAAATAACATACTAGACCTAATCATGTTAAATAAATAAATAATCTACTAGGCTAAATCATGCTCGAATACAAGGTTGGATTCAACAAAATACGTGTGTCTCTTAAGTAGTACGTGGCATTGTATCCCGAGTGCAAACAGCACTACCGTCCATTCGGATTCAGCTACGGAATTTACGTCCGGGTTTCTATCCGATATACCACAAAAGAGAACACGCATTCCGTTCACCCGGAATTCACATAATGCATCAACAAACGACTCTCATGCTATAATATATTAAAAAAATGAAGAATAATAAATAATGAATGTGCCCTCAGGTCTAACCTCTTTTGTCGTCTCTCGAAAGCGAGTTACATGGCCGTCAGAAGGGTTGATATTCTGTAACTTTCCTGGTTCACTAATCCAATGTTTTCCCTCGCTGTTTCGCTGTTTGGGATGCTGTTTTCACTCTGTTTCACTGCTGTTTGTGTTGTATTTTCTGGTCACTATTTTTTGGTAATTAGGGGATTGTTTTGTGGGTTATTTGGACTGGTTTAGACTGCAGTTTTGGAAGGGTTTAGGCGGCAGTTTTTTTCACTATTTTAGGTAGTTTTTGGACTGTTCAGGGGGAGTTTTCAAGGGTTAAATCAGTGGCAAAGTGGGCAGTGTGCGGTAATTGAAGGGGGCTGGACAATGAGCGGTTTAGGCGTGCAGTGAGGTAGGGTTTGCGGCTGTGTTTAGGGCTGATTTTAGGGCTGTGTGTAGGTGTAAAAATGGTGTAGGTCAGAGGGCTGGTTGCGTTGAATGGGGCTGGTCAGGGCGTGATGAAGGCTATGGCTGTTGCGTTGAGTGGCAGTGGCTTTGTGCGTGAAGAGGCTGGCTGATGCGTGAATGGGTGGTGGAAGCTATGTGGCTAGGCGTGAAGGGGGTAGTTGTTTACGTGAGTGGATGGGCTGAGGTAGTGGGGCTGTGCGTGAGCAAAGGCAAGGCATGGGGTATTGGCGTGAAGGTGTGCTAGGCTATTTTCTTGGTGTTTTTTGTGTGAATGAACTTTTACGTTTCCTGTATTTTCTTGTATCAGAGGTAGAGATTGGTGAATTTCGGCCTAGAAAAGGTAGGAATGAAAAGATCGTTCATGAGGAATCATGAGAATTAGGAAGATGGTGATTTGGGAAATATCAAGATGACAATCCCTCATTTCCAAGGCAAGAGTGACCCCGAAGCTTATCTAGAGTGGGAACGTAAGCTCGAGCTTCTTTTTGACTATCATAATTATTCCGAGCTTAAGAAGGTTAAGTTGGCGGTTATTGAATTTACCGATTATGCACTTCTCTGGTGGGATCAAATGATGATCAACATTCGACGGCATAGGGAGCGACCGATCACTACATGGGCAGAATTAAAAATAGTTATGAGGAAGCAGTTTTTACCGAATCATTACTATCGAGATCTGTATCATAAACTTCAAAATCTTACATGGAGTTAGAGGACATGGTACATATGGAAATGAAAGTGGAACGCCAACTCAAGTGAAAAACTGCATTCTGGGAAATTCGGGACCAACCAATACATGGAAGCCGAAATGAAGAGATAATGACAGGGATGTCACCACATCTAGGTTTATATCAGAGGCCCCAAAGCCGAGGGAAGCTACCACCACAAAGCCTAAACCAAAATTCGAGACCCCACCAAATATGAGTCGTGACCTTAAATGTTTCAAATGTTTAGGGAATGGCCATATAGCATCACAGTGCCCTAACAGAATGAACATGTATATGGGGTGATGGTGAAGTAATTTCAGATGGTGAGGATGTTGTGGAGGAGGCGACCGAGTTTGAGGTCGCTACACGGTTTTCGGAAGGGTTGATTCTCCGTAACTCCTCCGGTTCACTGGTTCAACATTTTCCTTCGCTGTTTGGGTTGCTATTTTTTACTCTATTTTGCTGCTGTTTTCGCTGGTCAGGTGCTGTGTTTCAGAGGCTGTTTTCGGTGGTCAGTGACTGTGTTTCATGGGCTATTTTCAGTGTTTGTTTTTCGGTGGTCAGAGGCTATTTTCATGGGCTGTTTTCAGTTGTCAGGGGCTGTGTTTCCGGGGCTGTTTTCAGTGTTTGACATGAGTATGGCTTATGTGTTTGGCATGAGTATTGGGGGAACGTGAACGTGGCTGTGTGTGGCGTTTAAGGGCTGGCAGTGTCGATTTTGTGTCTTCACGTGGGGGTAGCGAGAGAGTAGTAGTGAGTGGCTTTGGTAAACTGTTTTATTTATGTAGGTTATGCGCGTGGAGGTCAGGCTGCTGGAGGTCATTGGTTTAGGGGTATGTTTGTGAAGATGCTTACTGTTTAGGGATGGTGTTTCGGTGATGGTAGAGTAGAGTAGAAGAGAAAATTATTTGATTTGTTTCTTATTGTTTTGGGCGTGAGTTGCTAGGGGAGTCAAGGGTTGAGTTTAGGCTTCTTTTTATAGGCAAAGGGTTGGGGTTTACCTTGTGTGAGAGGGGAAAGGATTTGTGTAATTATATAAGATATTTTTAATTAGTGTGTGATAGGGAAAAATCTTTTAATTAGGGAAGTGATTAGATATGATTTCATTTCATTTCATTTAGTTTAGGCATGTGTTTTTAATTTATTTAGGAATGTGATTTATGAGATTTGATTTTATTTATTTAGTTTAGGAATGAGATTTGTTTTGATTTAATTGGATTTGATTTAATTTAATTTGATTTAATTTAATTTTTGACATGTGTTTTAAATGTTATAATTATTATTGGATGTGATTTAATGGGCTTGGGCTAGGTGGGCGTATGGCTTTGGCTTATTTGGGTGGGTTTGGTGTATGGTTTGGTGTGTGTGGGCTTGGTGTGTGTCTTGCGGGGGTTTGGGTCAAGGATGTGTTTTAAAACGGAGGTCCAACAAGCAAACCCGAAGCTAAACAAGCGAATTAAATCCAATAAGATGTCAATTTCCGACTCTTCCCTTCCAAAGTCTATTTCCCGCGACTTTCACAACTTAAAAGGTAGTGCCTCCATGTGAGACTCATCATCGGGAATATATGCAAAAATGCAGTGCCTACAGTCGCCCCCACTTAGATTGGACTTGTGCAATGTGTGACAATTACAATCCTATCAAAGTTATGCAATGTATTTTTACTTACCTGGCTCGCCAGCTGCCACCTGACTTGCTTGCTTCTTCGAACTGAGTTGATATGGTGGTCCATTTTCGAACTGTGCTTCATTTTTTGAGCGCCATTTTCGGCATCTGTTGTGTGTGCTCCATTTTTGTAGCGCCATTTTCGGCATCTGTTGTGTGTGTGCTCCATTTTGGAGCGCCATTTTCGGCATCTGTTGTGTGTGCTTCATTTTTGGAGCGCCATTTTCTGCATCTGTTGTGTGTGCTCCATTTTTTGAGCGCCATTTTCGGCATATGTTATGTGTGCTCCATTTTTAGAGCGCCATTTTCGGCCTCTGTTGTGTGTGCTCCATTTTTGGAGCGCCATTTTCGGCATCTGTTGTGTGTTCTCCATTTTGGAGCGTCATTTTCAGCGTCTGTGGTGTGTGCTCCATTTTTGGAGCGCCATTTTCGGCATCTGTCGTGTGTGCTCCATTTTGGAGCGCCATTTTCGGCATCTGTTGTGTGTGCTCCATTTTTGGAGCGCTATTTTCGGCATCTGTCGTGTGTGCTCCATTTTGGAGCGTCATTTTCGGCATTTATTGTGGTCCATTTCCGAACTATGATGTGTGAAAATGTGGCTCATTTTTGAACCGTTACTTGATGAGATGGTCTTTGCCGCTACAAACCTCCGAATACAAAACAAAAATTACATGTATGTGATATGTATGCATGTATGCTTGGATATGTTTCCTATTCCGATGGATTAGGCCTTCCTTGTGCTCCTCGGTGCCTCTCGCCTACAAAAATATTTAGTCGCCCCCTAGGCCTGCTTACAATTCCCTTTTGTCAGTTCTCTGTGGTGATTGCTCAGTCTTCTTTTTTTCTCGGCATATCCATTATTTGCGAGGTGGTATACTGGTCGCCCCCAGACTTGGCTCAGCTTTCTGCTCTTTGCTACTTATATTAGGTCAAAGTAGATCATGTGATGTGACGTTTCCGTACCAACATATTGTACTACCTCTTACGAAATAGTCCCAATAGTCATACATATCGTTGCCCTCAAAGGATGCCAGTGTTGAAACCAGAGAACCTTCAAAGTACTCGAGGCAACTCAAATCTAAGCGTTTGAATAAATGATCTGAACCAGACTCAAAGTGTGTGTGTGCCAAGGTTCTTTCGCATCTTAATCCTTAAGTAAGCCAACTCGATGATTTTGTCTTGGAGAATTGGATCAGTGGGTCTAACCAACCTATATGTCTTGATCATACTCTGTGATTACTTCCTCGTACTCAACATGATATGGTTTTCTTTTCTTTTGTCTCTTTCTTTTCTTTTTCTTTTTCTTTTTCTTTTCTTTTTCTTTTTTTCTTTTCTTCTTCTTTTTCTCTTTTCTTTCTTTCTCTTTCTTTTTTTCCAACACACCTACCCTTTAAGGTAGCATTTCTCCTCATGGTGGTCCTAATACTTGCCCATTGGTAACTTCACGCTTATCGGTTATAGGTGGTCTATTTTTTCCTTTTCTTTTCAAAGACTTTTTCTTCGTTTCCAACCATATCATATTTCGTAACAGAGTAAACCAGGATGGACATCTAGGCAAACGGTCATTCACCGATCCGCCATCTCTTCAACTAGTCATCTCGCCGACTACTCAGGCTTTCACTGCTAAGATCCTCTAATTAAGTGCTCGCGAGTCTATACAAGATCAACTACTCAAAATATCGGATGAGAGTACATCTCGCACTTATCGTTTCTAAGGTTTCACCCTGAAGCAAACAATTTCATCATCGGACTTATGGGAAACTATTAAGGACTAAAACCAAACAATTTTTCTTTTTTTTTCTTTTTTTTGTTTTTTGTTTTTTGTTTTTTTTTTTCTAAAGGCCCCCCAATGGTCTTTCTATCCTCGACGTAAATTCTTTTGTTCCTTGGTTTCCTTTTCCCTGATATCCATATTTGCTAAACTCTTCTTGACAAATCTTTTTTTTTTTCTAACAAATCTGTTTGCAATTGGGCAGTATGTTGACCAAGTAGTTTGTGACGTGGTTCCTATGTGTCATACTCATATTTTATTGGGTAAGCCCTGGTATAAATTCAATAAATTAGTTTATGATATTGATAGGAATATGTACAAATTTAAGTATGGTGGAAAAATTATCAAGCTTGCCTCATTTAACCCTACAAGAGGTCTATGAGGACGAGTTGTACATGCAGAGGAGTGAAGAAGAGTGGGCTAAAAAGAAAAGTGCGATTGCTTTTGGAATTTTACTAGGAGAAAATTTAAGCTCTTAATTAAATATTCTGAATTATTAACTCCAGGTTATTCCACTAAAAACCCGAAGCTGCACTCTCGTTGCCGCAAATAGATAAATTAAGTTGAACTAGGTCGATGTTCATCGATATAGTCATTACATACAGATTAACCTTCACGAGTATCTCGAAATTAGAGTCAGGTCATAATTTTCGTTATATCCCTCTAATTATTTTTACTTTAAGTTCCATTGATTCTCTAATGATCGATTTTTTCATAACTATTATGAATGTTAATCTTCTATTCGTAATCGAAAGACTTGAGCTCTCGAACCGTTCAAGTACTTAATCAACCTTTAAGAAAGATACTTGTAGAACACAGAAATCGCGACGCTGTTCCAAGCTGACGGCCTGGTCGGGAGTACAAAGTAGCCCGCAGGGGACTAAACCGGAGAATAAAGGAGTCCCCACCCAGTGTGAACTGGGAAATGATTTAAGGCCGCACTCACCCCTCGCAAGGGAAGACCTCAAATCGTTGGGTTCGGAATGGTCCCTTACTTATGCCACTTGTAATGAACGGATTTGTGTAATTTTAAACCAAGTCTACGCAACATACATTCTCAAGAGTAATCTACATCTAAGTTCCTATACGGCTATATCTAAGTTTGCATTATTAAAAATAATTCAGAATAGCGGTAAACACACAACTAATGAACACTTAAAATTAACATATGCGGAAGCATAGATAAATCATGCATAAACTAAATAACATACTAAATGACTAAATCATTCTTAGAAAAATAAATAACATATTAAACGACTAAAACAATGCTTAGACACATGCGGAAATATAGATAAACATTCTTAGAAAAATAAATAACATACTAAACGACTAAATCATGCTTAGACACATGCGAAATTATAGATAAATCATGCTTAGAAAAATAAATAACATACTAAACGACTAAATCATACTTAGAAAAATAAATAACATATGCCCTCAGGTCTAACCTCTTAAGTCCTCTCTTAGAAGTCTGTTTCGCGGTTGTCAGAAGGGTTATTTTCACTGGTCCACTATTTCCGCTATTTTCGCTGCTTCGCTGTTTTCACTAGTTCGCTGTTTTTGTTGTGTTGTCTATTTTCACTCGTTGTTTCCACTTGCTGTTTTCTATATTTTTGGACTGTTTTGGGGTGATTTTTTGAGCTATTTTTTTGGCTATTTTGGACTGGTTTAGGGTCGGTCAATGGGCTATTTTTAGAGTTATTACTTGTTGTTTTGGCTCAGTTGGTGATTCGGCCAAGTGCATGGCTATGCTTGTTGAACGTGGCTATTTGTTGAATGGTGCATGGGTTATTTTGTGGCTGTTTGTGGCTCGGTTTGTGCATGGCTGGCTGTGGGCAATGTTTTGGTGAGTGCGTGCTGTTTGTTTGTGAATGGGGCTGCTTTCATTAAGAGGGTTTATGTTTGTTGTCTTGTTTGGCAGTGTGCGTGAAGGCTGAGTGTAGTTAACATTGAGGGTAGTCTGCTCACTGGTCTCACATTGATGTTGCTCGGTTTGGTTGCCGCTGCTTGGCTTTGTGTTTATCGGTAGTATGTGCCTCTTTGGTGAGCTATTTTATGTACGTTATAGACGTAATAGAGGGTTTTTTTTAGGGCAGTTTTTACGTGTTTCACATGGCGGTGTGCTTTGGAGGAGTGAGAGGCTGATTCACGTTGATGTGGTGACTTTATGGGGCTGTTGAAGATGGAGACAAGAGGCTGTTTGGTGAAGAGAGAATGGAGCAGTTTAGTCGATTGGTTGATGAAGGTAAAAGCTAGGTTATGGTGCAGGTTAGTATGCCGAGTGAGAGAGATAACATGAGGGCTATTAGGGTTTCAGTTTACTGGTTGTGGTTACGTGAATGAGAGAGGCTAGGCTAGGTACGTGAGGGCTGTCGTGTGTGATGAGGACAGTTTGAGGACGTGAGGGCTGCAGTTCACGTGTGATGAGGACTAGTTTGGGGTACGTGAGGGCTGAGAGGTTTGTGAGCTTAAAATTTATTATTCTTGTGTTGTTGCTGAGATCTGTTGAGGAGAGGGTTGTTGGCTACGTGAACTAGGGTTTTGGTTTTGGTTGTTTATTACGGCAATGGAGAGGAACTTGAGGGTGCTTGGGCGTGAATACCTTCGGGGGAGAATGGTTGGATTTTGGTCCTTTTTATAGGCAAATGTTGGTGCATTAATTGGGTGGGGTATGCTTGGTGGAGATTATTAATTAGGAGGTGGCTTTGTTGAAAATGGTAAATGGATTGATCTGTTGTGTCTTTTGACTTGGTGGGAGGCTAATAATTAAGAGGTGGATTTGTTGAAAATGGGGTGTGAGGTGAATTGAAGTAAATGGGCGTGGGGTTTGTTTGGTGGAGTGGTGACTTTTGTGGAAAGGGCATGGGGTAGTCTCTTCGTGGGCTTAGTGTGGGTTGTTATTTTGTGTGAGTTGAGGGCTCACGTGGAGGGCAGGCTCACTGGCTATTTTGTTGCTCAGTTTTCGGTCAGGGGTGAGGTAGTGTGGCAGTGCTACTAGGGGACGTGAGGGTTGCTTATGTGTGTGACTTGTGTTAGTAAAGTGAAGGCAATTTGTGTGAGTGAGCTGTGTGTGCATGAGTGAATGGCAATTGCTGAGTTGGTCGGTTTGTGGAGGGTTATCTGCTTGGTGCGAAGGTGTTGCCTTTGTAAGGGACGTGAGGTGAGAGGGATGTGAGAGATTAAATGTTTATTAGGGGTTTGTGAATTCGGTGGACGTGAGTTATCCATGGGGTATAGGTGAGAGCGAGCGAGGTCGTGTGTTTGTTTAGGGTTTGAGCCGGGGATAAATTTGAAACAGAGGTCCAATGAGCAAACCCGAAGCTAAGCAAACGAATTAAATCCAACAAGGTATCAATTTCTGACTCTTTCCTTCTGACGTTCGTTTCCCGCGACTTAAAAGGTAGTGCCTCCGCACGAGGCTCATCATTGGGACTTATATGTAAAAATGCAGTGCCTACAGTACTCCTTAATCAAATGTCCATTCTCGTACATAACATAGAATACATGTGATTACCAACTGCTGAGGCATATATGATATGTCTCATTTTCTCAACTCCTTGAGATGTCTTAGGAGACTGTTCCTTTGACAAATGAATTCCATGTCAATACGGTAAATTATCTTTTTTTGTAATTCTACAATCCAAATCGCACAAGAGTCTTATCGATGTAGGATGCTTGAGACATAGCTAATAGTCATTTTTAACATAGCATATATGAATTCCATGCCGAAGTATCTGGATCCCAAGAACATGCCTCTCCCAAATCTTTCATTTGGAATTGGTTAGACAGCCAGATTGTCACGTCCGGTAATATCTTTACATCATTCCAAATGAGTAAAATATCATCGACTTATAAAACAAGAAAAAACCACATTCCCGTCAATGATGTGCTTGTATTCACACAGGGCTTATCAACATTCTGCTCAAAGTTATAAGACTAGATCGTGGTATCAAATCTTATGTTCCAAGATCGAGATACTTACTTGAGCCAATAAATGGACTTTTGCAGCGTGCAAACCTTTTGCTTTTGACCTTGGTCTATGAACCCATCAAGTTGTACCATTTAGATACACTCATCAAGATTGCCAATCAGAATGCAGTCTTGACATCCATTTTCCAAATCTCATAATCATAATATATGGCAATGGACAGAAAGAGTGTGGATGGATTTTAGCATGGCTATTGGCGAGAAAGTTTCCTCGTATTCATCTTCCTCTTTCTAGGTATAACCATTGGCCACTAGCTTAGACTTGAAGGTATGTACCTTCCCATATACTCCACTATTTCTCTTGTAGATCCACTTGCAAGCTATAGGTTTTATCCCATTAGCTTGGTCTACAAGTTCCCAGACCGAGTTGGAATACATAGACTATATCTCTAGGTTCATGGATTTGAGCCATTCCTCTTTATCAGAATCATTAATTGCACTACGATAGGTCAATGGGTCATCTACACCATCGTTGTAGGTGAAAACGTGTGTCTCTCTAACTTCTAGATAATGATCAGGTTGTCGTACAATCCTCCCACTACATATAGGTGGCAGATCATTCTGATGAACATGCATCTGACGCTTATATACTGAAGGTGTTGTGTGTTTGTCAACTATCATTCATGATGGTGTTGTAGGCACTGCATTTTTGCATATAAGTCCCGATGATGAGTCTCACATGCAGACACTACCTCTATAAGTTGTGGAAGTCGCAGGAAACGGACGTCGGAAGGGAAGAGTCAGAAATTGACACCTTGTTGGATTTGATTTGTTTGCTTAGCATCAAGTTTGCTCGTTAAGCCTCTGTTTTAAACTTATCCTAAGCCCAAAACCCCCACAAGTCACACACCAAGCCCATATATCACCAAACCACACACCAAGTGTAGGACACAGAAATCGGCGACGCTGTTCCAGGCCCGCGGCTTGGTCGGGAGTACGGAGTAGCCCGTGGGGACTAAACCAGAGAAATAACATGGAGTCGCCACCCAGTGTGAACTGGAAAAATAATTTAAGGCCTCACTCACCCCTCGCAAGGGAAGACCTCAAATCGTTGGGTTCAGAATGGTCCCTTACTTATGTCACTTGTAATGAACGGATTTGTGCAATTTTTACCAAGTCTACTCAACATACATTTGAAAAAAGGTAACCTACACCTAAATTCGTATACAGCTTAAATCTAAGCTTGTATGCTTTAAAAGTAAGTTATCATAACGGCAAACATATGATATCACACAATGAGCATGTTGAATATGAAACATGAAAAATAAATAACGATCTGCACATAACGTAAATTAAACTCCTATTGCGAAAGAAAATAACTAAATCATGCATAAAGAAATAATGTACTAGACTAAATCATACTTAAAAAATAAATAACCTACTAACGGCCTAATAATGCTTGAATACAAGGTTGGATGAAACGAAACATGTGTGTCTCTCAAGTGGTACGTGGCATTGTATCCCGAGTACAAACCACAATTCCGTCCATTCGGATTCGGCTAAGGAATTTACGTCCGGGTTTCCATCTGATATACCGCAAGAGAGAACACATATTTCGTTCATCCAGAAATCACATCATGCACCAACCCACAATAGTCATATGAAATACATTACAAAAATAAACAAAAAATAAAGGATAATAAATAAGAAGGTGCCCTCAGGTCTAACCTCTTTTATCATCTCTCGAAAGCGCGATACACGGTTTTCGGAAGGGTTGATGCTCCGCAACTCATCCGGTTCACTGGTTTAATGTTTTCCTTCACTGTTTCACCGTTTGGGCTGCCGCTTTTACTCCGTTTCGCTGCTATTTTGGTTGTATTTTCTGGTCACTGTTTTGGTTATTTTAGGGTTGGTTTTTGGGGTAATTTTGCACTGTTTTGGACTCGGTTTAGGGGGCTGTTGATTCGTGTTTGTTTATTCGGCTGGTTGCAATTGTTTATTAGTGTCGTGACTGGTCTATGTGAGGTGTGAAAAGGGCGTGTGTGGGCTGTTGTTGTATTTGGTCGATATGGGACCGTTTAGTGTCAAGAAGCAGGTGATGGGGCTGTGAAGGGTGCTTTTGTTTTCACTTGGAGGGCAGCTTTATTAGTTTGTGGGTTGAGGGATTGTTGTGGCCTTGAAGCTTTGAAGCTAAGTGAGTGGTAATTCATGCGTTAATGGGGGTCTTATTTGCTTGTCAATGTGGGATTAAGAGGTGAGGATAATGAGGGAAGTCGAATTCCAGTGAGGGGGTGTGAGGTAGGCTTATGGGTTTTTGTGATTGTTTTGTTGTCTTGTCTAACCGATGTGGGACATGAGGGAGAGAGGGGTTGTGGCATGAAGGGCTGTTGTTCGTGGAGAGTGGCTATTTTCAGGGGTAATTGGCGTGGATTTAAGGGTTGACTTCAGAGGCTGCTTGGCAGTTCAGGGGTGCAGGTCAGGGGCCGTTAGTGTTTGGGTGCGACTCCAGGAGTGTTTTTGGGGCTAGTTTCAGGCGTGAATGAGCTGCAGTGGGAGAGGTTTATGCGTGAGCTGAAAGGCTGTTGGAAGGGCTGGTTTGCGTGTTTTGAAGGTGCTGCTGGAAGGGCTGATTTGCTTGTTTCACAGGTTGCAGTGAGGGGTGTTTAGGCGTGAGTGCTTGTAGAGAGGAGAAGAGTGTCTTGTGTTGTCTATATGCTAAGGGTTTCAAGGGAGCTAAGGGTTCCTTTTTATAGGCAAAGGATGTGGCATTTATCGGGTAGTCTATCATTGATGAAGGTCATTAATTGGGAGGCTTATTTCTTTGAAGTTTGGTGAATGATTAATGTTGAAAGTGATGTGTGATATGTTTGTCAATGGGCCTGGGGTTGCGTCTCCATACCTAGAGTGTCGCGGTAGTGTCTCCATACCCGGTGAAACTGATACTGATGTTGATGTGTCTCCATTCCCGAAGTTCCATACCCGGCAAAACTGATACTGATGTTGATGCTGGTGTGGGCCTCGCCGCCGAGACTCATCTATAAAATTGATGATGATGTGTGTCTCAACCTTGAGACTCATCCCCAAAACTGTGTCGTGAGGTGGTCTGTTCCTGAACTGTGCTTTGAGGTGGTCCATTCTCGAACCGTTATTATGAGATGGTCTATTCTCGAACCGTTACTACGAGGTGGTCCATTCTCAAACCGTGTGTGAGGTTGGTCCATTCCCGAACCGTGCTTCCATTCTCGGAGTGTCATTCTCGGCTTGTTCATTCCCGAACTTTGTTCCTTTCATGGAGTGCCATTCCCAAATTGTTCATTCTGGAACTGTGTTCCATTCTCGGAGTGCCATTCCCAGCTTGTTCATTACGGAATTAAGTCCAACAAGAAATCGACGACGCTGTTCCAGGCTCGCGGCCTGGTCGGGAGTACGGAGTAGCCCGTGAGGGACTAAACCGGAGAAATAATATTGAGTCACCACCTAGTGCGAACTGGGAAAATGATTTAAGGCCGCACTCACCCCTCGCAAGGGAAGACCTCAAACCGTTGGGTTCGGAATGGTCCATTATTTATGTAACTTATAATGAACGGATTTGTACAATTTTAACCAAGTCTACTCAACATACATTTGCAAAAAGGTAACCTACACCTTAATGCGTATACAGCTTAAATCTAAGTTTGTATGCTTTAAAAGTAAGTTATCATAACGGCAAATATATGATATCACACAATGAGCATGTTGAATTATCAAACATGAAAAATAAATAACAACCTGCACATAACGTAAATTAAACTCCTATTGCGAAAGAAAATAACTAAATCATGCATAAAGAAATAACGTACTAGACTAAATCATAATTAAAAAAATAAATAACCTACTAACGGCCTAATCATGCTTGAATACAAGGTTGGATGAAACGAAACATGTGTGTCTCTTAAGTGGTACGTGGCATTGTATCCCGAGTACAAACTACAATACCGTCCATTCGGATTCGGCTACGGAATTTACGTTTGGGTTTCCATCTGATATACCGCAAGAGAGAACACATTTTCCGTTCATCCGGAAATCACATCATGCACCAACCCACAATACTCAAATGAAATACATTACTAAAATAAACAAAAAATAAAGGATAATAAATAAGAATGTGCCCTCAGGTCTAACCTCTTTTGTCGCTCTCGAAAGCGCGGTACGCGGTTGTCGGAAGGGTTGATGCTCCGCAACTCCTCTGGTTCACTGGTTCAATGTTTCCTTCGTTGTTTCGCTGTTTGGCCTACCGTTTTTACTCCGTTTTGTTGATGTCTTGGTTGTATTTTCTGGTCACTGTTTTGGTTATTTTAAGGTCGGTTTTTAGGGTAGTTTTGCACTGTTTTGGACTAGGTTTTGGGGGCTGCTGATTCGGGTTTGTTTTTCCGTCTGGTTGCAATTGTTTATTTGTGTCGTGACTGGTCTATGTGAGGTGTGAAAACGGCGTGTGTGGGCTATTGTTGTATTTGGTCGATATGGGACTGTGGAGTGTCAAGAAGCGGGTGCCGTGGCTGTGAAGGGTGCTTTCTTTTTCACTTGGAGGGCAATTTTGTTAGTTTGTAGGTTGAGGGATTGTTGTGCCGTGAAGCTTTGTGGCTAACTGAGTGGTGATTCATGCGTTAGTGGGGGTCTTATTGCTTGTCGATGTGGAATAAGAGGTGAGGATAATGAGGGAAGTCGAATGCCAGTGAAGGGGTGTGAGGTAGGCTTAAGGGTTTTTGTGATTGTTTTATTGTCTTGTCTAACCGATGTGGGACATGAGGGAGAGATGGTTTGTGGCGTAAAGGGCTGTTGTTCGTGGAGAGGGGCTATTTTCAAGGGTAATTGGCATGGATTTAGGGGCTGACTTCATGGGCTGATTGGCAGTTCAGAGGTGCAGGTTAGGGGCTGTTCGGTGATGGTTGTGCAGTGCAGTTTGGGCAGTGTTTGGGCACGAATCCAGGAGTGTTTTGGGCTGGTTCCAGGTGTGAATGAGCTGCAGTGGGAGAGGTTTTATGCGTGAGCTGAAGGGGCTGTTGGAAGGGCTGGTTTGCTTTTTTTGAAGGGGCTGCTGGAAGGGCTGATTTACGTGTTTCAGGGATGCAGTGAGGGGGGTTTAGGCGTGAGTGCTTGTAGAGAGGAGAAGAGTGTCTTGTGTTGTCTATATGCTAGGGGTTTCAAGAGAGCTAAGGGTTCATTTTTATAGGCAAATGATGGGGCATTTATTGGGTAGGCTATCATTGATGAAGGTCATTAATTGGGAGGCTTAATTTCTTTGAAGTTTGGTGAAAGATTAATGTTGAAAGTGAGGTGTGAGATGTTTGTCAATGGGCGTGGGGTTGCTTTGTTAAATGGCATGGGGTTTGTGTGGGTGGAGGCTTGATGTGTTGTGTTTGACTTGTTGGAGGGAGGCCATTTATTAGGAGGTGGCTTGGAGGAGGCTATTAAATGGCTTGAATAAGTTGGTGGAGGGGGAGGTTAATGGGCGTGGGCTTTGGTCTTTTGGCTTGGTGTGTGATTTGGTTTGGTTTTATGGGCTATAGGCGTGGGCTTGGTGTTTTAGTGGGCTTAGTATGAGTTGCGGGGGTTTTGGGCCAAGGATAATTTTGAAACGGAGGTCCAACGAGCAAACCCGAAGCTAAACAGGAGAATTAAGTCCACAAGAAGTCAATTCTTGACTTTTTCCCTTCCGACGTCCCTTTCCCGCGACTTCCGCGACTTAAAAGGTAGTGCCTCTGGACGAGGCTCATAATCGGGACTTATATGCAAAAATACAGTGCCTACACCAAGCCCACCAAAACAAACCAAATACACGACCAAAGCCTCTAACCCCACCCCCACCTCCTTCCAAAATAACAAAATCACACATTAAACACATGGTAAAATCAAGACAAATCACATTCCCAAATTAATGAAATCAAATCAAATCAAATCAAATTAAATCAAATTCCTAATTAAAAAAGATCAAATCAAATCAAACCAAATCACATCCCTAATTAAATAGATTCTTCCTTATAGCACACTAATTGAAATATCCCCCCAAAATTACACAATATTCTTTCCTTATTCACATAAGGTAAACCCCAACCCTTGCCTATAAAAAGTAGCCTAAACCAAACCTTAAGGACCTCTGGCTCATTCTCACGAAAACACAAAGAAAATAACCCGGAGCTTCACCCTTTCTTCACCCTTCTCTCAAACAGCATCCTCACGCCTCTAACACAAATCCACGAAATTGCCCCCAACCGACTCAATCGACTGCACCCCTTCACCAACCCCACTCACGTCTAGCCACTCACAGCACTAAACAAACTGAAGCCACCTGCTCACCAAATCACAGCTTCCTCTCACCCTCACCTAACGCGGCAACTGCCCAGTTCACCAAAAGCCATTAATGAACACTGACACGCTAAACATTCAAGCACATCCACGCCTAAAGCCTCCAAAATTATTCTCTATTACCGCAACCAACAAGCCCCTACAGCCTCAATTTTCGCAACAAAACCACCTCCTTACAGCCCTCACATTGCCGCAATATGCAACACAGAAACAGTCCATCCTTCACCGAAAATACTGCCCTAAATTAGCCCATCCCTTGCCGTAAAACAGTAGCCTACAACACCCATCCATTACCGAAAATAGTTTCCTTAATTCTTTACCAAAACTGCCCAGCAACCACCGTAAATCACCCCCTGAACTGCACCCAAACTGCCGCAAAACCAGCCCCTGAAACTGTCCCTGAAATCACCGTAAATCACCCCAGAAACTGCCTCAATATTCACGCATAAACTGTCCAGAAACTGAACATCATACCACCAAAAATTCTGCCAGGAAACACATCCCAAATACTGCAAAAACAGTGAGCAAACAACAGCCCAAAATAGCGAGGCAACGAAGGAAAACAAAGAACCAGTAAATCGGAAAAGTTGCGGAGCATCAACCCATCCGACAACCTTGTAACGCACTTCCATGAGATGACATAAGAGGTTAGACCTGAGGGCAAATTTTTATTTATTCCCGCACTTTCTTTCCATTAGTTATCATTATTTCTTCGCAAGCGTATTATAGATTCATGTAAGTTGTGGCCATGCGATGAATGAAATATGTGTTATCTCTTACGGTTATCGGATAAAAACCCAGAAGTAGTGCGGTCTGCACCCGGGATACAATGCAATGTACCGCTTGAGAGATGCACATATATCGTGTCATCCGATCTTATGTTTATTTGTTGTATGTTAGAAATAGTATGTTACTTTTATGCATGATTAGGTTATTTAGTATGTTATTTTTTTGCATGATTAGTTGATTATTTCCAAGCATGATTTAGTTATTTCTTTCGCATTAGGAACTTCATTATGTCTCTTCTACGTTTATGTTTAGATTATTATTATTTACATTGCCATGCTTATCAATTTAATGTATGCATGAGATTATGTGCTTGCCATTATTCCGACTTACTTTTATGCATGCAAACTTAGATATATTAGTATGCAACTTAGATGTAGGTTGTTGTTGTGTAGACTCGGTTATATTATTACATAAATCCGTTCATTACAAGTGGCATAAGTAAGGGACCATTCTGAACCCAACGGTTTGAGGTATTCCCTTACGAGGGGTGAGTGCGGCCTTAAATCATTTTCCCAGTTCACACTGGGTGGCGACTCCATGTTATTTCTCCGGTTTAGTCCCCCGCAGGTTACTTCGTACTCCCAACTAAGCCGTGAGCCTAGAACAACATCACCAATTTATGTGTCCTACAGGTGTGCTGGTCAAACCAGTAAGTAACTCCTCGAGTAACACTTTACTTCGAAGTTTTAACTCCCTCATATAGTCCTCCTCTAGAAATGTAGCATTTTTCTGTACAAACACTTTGTTACCTTCATGGTTATTGAAGAATCCACCCCTAGTTTCCTTAGGATAGCCTACAAATAGGCACACCTGTGAACGCGGCTCTCCAATTTTGTAATTTTATTCTTCAGCACATGTGTTGGACACCCCCATATGTAGAAATTTTGTAAAATGATTTTACGACCACTCCATAACTCGAAGGGAGTCTTAGGAACAGACTTATATGGAACTACATTAAGGATATTACATTGTTGTCTGTAATGCATACCCCCAGAATAAACTAGGTAGTGAGCTATAACTAAACATAGATCTTATAATGTCTAGCAGGGTCCGATTTATCCTTTTTGCAACATTATTTTGCTCTGGTGTTCCAGGTGCTGTGAGCTTGGACAATATCCCATGCTCAACCAAGATTCCTCGAAATCTCTGTCAGGTATTATCCTTCATGATCTGATCATAGAGTTTTGATCATTTTACCTTACTAGTTCTAAACCTCAGTATGATACTCTTTGAACTTTTCAAAGAATCTACTCGTGCTGCATTAGATAAACTACCCATATCTTGAATAGTCATCGATAAATTTGATGAAGTATTCATAACCACCTCGGGCTCTTACATTCATCAGTCCGCAAACTTCTGAATGTATTAGCTCAAGTGGTTGATTGACTCTTATACCTTTTCCAGTAAAAGGTCTTTTGGTCATTTTTCCCTCTAAATAGGATTCGTAGATTAGTAAAGTTCTGAGTTTTAACTGGTTTAAGGCTTCGTTCTTTATCAACCTATCTATCTGGTGAAGGCTGATATGACCAAAGTCTAAGATGCCATTGATACGTGTCATCATAAGAAATCTTTTGCCATTTTGTTTTAGGTTTCTCAAACTTAAGCATTTCAATATTGAACAGTGACATATGTGTTAATGGTCTTAATACATACAAGTAATTTTCTGAGTTTGTTGTGCATATGGTTAATCCATTTCTACTAATAATAATGAAATTACTATTAAAAGAAACTGAAAACCCATCATTCAAAAGTTTGGGAACAGAAATCAAATTCCTGTGAAAATCAAGAATGAATAACAAATTATTCAAATTCAAATAACTATTATTTGAAAAACTTAAACTGAAAACTCTCACTGCTCTTGCTGAAACGGCATCCCATATCCCGACCCTCGTGGTGTAGTCACCTTCAGCAAGGTCCCTCTATGAGTCAAGTGGTTATAAAAAAAACGTGGTTAGTGACTCGACAATCAACAATCTAAGAGGATTTATCATCCTCCATCACTAGCGATTCAATAACAAGTAAATTGTATTGTTGTAGTGGAAACATTTTCTTTTGGACTTGGCATCTTTGGAGCCTTTCTTGTTCTTCTTCTTCTTCATGGGCTTAGCCTTGGCCTTCCCAGTGCTATTTTTCTTATTCTTTGCGGATTTAGAAGACTCGGTAACATTTTCCTTAGCATTGGGCTTACGAGGATCCACAAGCATGGACTCATAGTGGGTAAGCTCATTAAGCAGCTGGGTCAAAGTAAAAGTCAACTTGGTCATAATATAGTTGCTTTTAAACTGTAGGAAACTATCCGGAATAGTTTCCATGATTACGGTCACCTGGCTCCGCTCCTCAATACGAGCACCATGGGTTTCGACAGTGTTGAGATAGGTCATCATCCTCAAGATGTTCTCTCGGACTAATGTCTCATCCTTCATCCTAGCAGTCATCGTTGAGACCATAGCCTCATGATATTGATGCTCCGAAGGTTGCCCGAACATGCCCTGCAATGATTCCATCATCTAAGATGCTGAATCCATAGGCTCATGATTTGCAACAAGAACCTCAGACACCCATGATAGCAAGTAGTAGCAGGCCTTCTCATTAGCCGCGACCCATTTCTAGTAGGCATCGCGCACAACTTGGCTGGTATTTCTCGCTGGCTCGGGAGGACACTCCTTCGTCAGGACAAACTTTAGGTCTTCACTGATGTGATCCAGAATGAGCTCGATTTTTGGGCCAAGTTAACTTGAAGTTGTGGCTGATTGTATGGCTTGGTCAGATTGACGTATTTGGGCCATTTTGGTGGATTTGGAAGATTCCCTGGGTTCTAGAGTTTGGCCCATGCATGAGACTTTATGTAAAGGCTTTATTTGTCTAAGGTAAGATTAGAATGAGTCTTGGACTTGCATGGGTTGCCTTGATTGATTTGGGGCGAAATTTCCGAATGGTCCATTAGTAGTGGCAGGATTTGCGCTGTGTTCGTATTTTGGTTGTAACTGTCTCATCCGATGTTCGATTGTTGGTGATTCAAGTTGTATTGGAAAGAAGACTCATGGATCTACAACTTTGTAGTTCACGTCAAACTCTAATTTGTAATCCTTCATGTGTTAGTGTTCCTAAAACATGCCAAGGATCTAATAAGCAAGAAAAGGTGTTCATAAATTCATTATAAGTTGCGGAATTACTTACATTGAATGGATTTGAGCTTTTAAAATTTTGAGAAGAAGATCTCCAATATCCTTCCTTTGTTGATTCCAAGCTTTGAGTTGGTTTCATGAAGATCTCCAAGATCCAACCTTTATGTTGATTCCATGCTTTGAGTTGGTTTCCCTATCACCTTAGTTGATTCCATGAAGTGCTAGCTTTGTTGATTTTGCAACAAAATCAAAGAGAATGAGGCAAGAAGCTCACGCCCATTTCATGGCTTCTCTAGGGTTTGTGTTTTTTGTGTTGTTGCTTAAGTGAAGAGAGAGAGAGGGCTAGGATTTTGTTAAAGGGTTTTTACCCTTTTCACCAAAACCATGTAGTTGGAGTCTTGGTTTCACCTAAACCAAGTATTTGGAAAGTAAGTGGTTTTGTCATAAATGCCAACCACTTTCCAACCACCACTTCACAAATTTGACATGTGTGAAGTGGCCCCCACCATTTTGAATTCAAAAATCAAAATGTCTCTACCAACATTTTTCACGGCTCGGATCCGTTTAATTCGATTAAACGAACTTTCGTCGCTAAATAATTAAATCTAATTTAATTAAATAATGATGCCTCGCAAATATATTACGAATGTCGTTTACGAATTAATTCTAAATTAATTCGTTCGTTCATATTAAAGTCCGACTTTAATTTCTTAATGAAATCCAATTCATATTATATATCTGATATATTAATTTTAGCCCATACGAATAAATTAAATAGAAAAATCAAATTTAACTATTAAATTTATTCTACCGATTAATTCCAAATTAATCACGTTCTCTCTCTTCCGAACACATTTAATCCCAGATTAAATAAAGCCTCAATTAATCCCAGATTAATTTTCTCTCTCTTAATTAATCCCAGATTAATTCTAATTTAAATCAACTGTCATCGGTGAATCTTTGGGAAGCGACCCAAGAGATCCCTGGATATGTTGGCAGTAAATACAGTCATCGAATTATCCGAATACGTGTGTAGCTCGTACCATGGAACGAAAGGCTATTTAGTATCGAATTAAAAATCAACTTCATTTTATTTTCATCAACCTCACGACAATTAGCAGATTTTGGTCACTGCCGCAACTTACTTTAGGGTTTCAGAGCTAGGTTTTATTTGGTTTTAATCCATAAAAATTATGGAACTTTAAGGGTTCAAGAGTGTCGTGGGCTGTTTGGAGTGGTTCACGTAAAAGAGAGGCTTATTTGGGCAGTGAGTTGGGCATATTTTTTATCCAAAATAGTCCAGATCTGAGCTGTTGTTCCGAGGCTAAAGTTTTTTAAAAAATAGAAGCAAAATTTCAATGAAGGAGCTGACTACATTCAGCCAAGTAAAAAGAATGGCAGAAAATATTCAAGGTCGATCCCGGGTGCCTTAGGCATTTTCGCTGCACTAGGAAAATGGTTCCTATAATTGGCTTCAAGAGCGAGGTTGAAAAGTGTTCTTAACGCTTAAAATGAAAATAGTGAGTGGGAGAGAGATATACGACAATATATCCAGCGATCTTCGATGTTTTCCTGAAAATGTGAGATTCGAAAGGCGCCTCGAGACAGCTTTGTTTTTGTCCCCGTATAGATGGTGTCCATTTTAGGTCAATCAAGTTTGGATCCGAGAGGATAGGGACTCTAGATATATTTGGTGAACTGGCCTACCTTACAGCGGTACTTCACTAGTTAAGTCCAATGGTTCCGAAACAACATGTTACACTCACAAATGAATGATTAAACGTTAATCAAAATTTCTTGATCAAATCAAACAGTTTTTTGTTAATATATGAATAAGAGGTATTTCTGTATATATTAATTAATTGAGAATGTCTCGATCAATAATGTAGATACTTGACAGACCTTATGGCGGTACTTATTTTTGGGATGATAAATTTATGTGGCATAGTAATCCTTAGGTTTTTAATTCATTATACATGGTTTAATGCATCATTTTTATTTTTATGACTAAATTTTTGATAATTTTAATATACGATGAATAGATTTTAAATGTATTTTTATTTTATTTTATTACAGATGTGGTTTCTCCAATAATTGTTATTCTCTCTAACGACAATTTAACGGGAGAAAATTATGTAGAATGGAAAAGTATCATTAACGCCATTCTGGTCTGTGAAGACCTTATGTTTGTTCTGACGTAGGAGTGTCCTCCCGAGCTAGCCAAAATCCTGGCCAAGCTTTGCGTGATGTCTACTAAAAATGAGTCACGGCTAATGAGAAAGCCCTCTGCTACTTGTAAGCAGGGATGTCCGAGGTTCTTGCTTCAGAGCATGGACCAATCGCTACAACCTCTTTGATGATAGAGTCATTGTAGGGCATGTTCTGGTAATCTTCAGAGAAGCAGTTTCATGAGGCCATTGTCTTAGCGATGACCACTAGGATGAAGGAAGAGACATCATTCGGAGAGCACGTCTTGAGGATGATGACATATCTCAATACGGCTGAAACTCATAGAGCTCGTATTGACGAGCGACCAGATGACCATGATCATGGAAAAATTCCCAAGAGTTTCCTACAGTTTAAAAGCAACTATATTATGAACAAGTTTTCTTTTACTTTGACTCAACTGCTTATTGAGCTCACCCATTACGAGTCCATGCTGGTGGATCCTCGTAAGCCCAGTTGAGAGGCCAATATTACCGAATCTTCTACATTGCCAAGATCAATAAGAAAGGAATTGGGAAGGCTAATGCGAAGGCTATGAAGAATAACAAGTCAAGATTCAAGTGTACCAAGCCCAAGGGAAAGTGTTTCCATTGAAACAATGATGGGCATTGGAAATGGAACTGTCCTAAATACCTTACTAAGCTTAAAGAGAAGAAAACTGCAGGTAAATATGATTCACTTGTTATTGAATCTCTATTAGTGGAGGATGACAAATCCGCATGGATTGTAAATTCTGGAGCCACTAACTATGTTTGTTCTTCATTGCAGCTACTTGACTGATAAATAGCCCTTACTGAAGGTGACTATACCATGAGGGTCAGAACATGGGATTGTCGTTTCAAAAAGAGCAGTGGGAGTTTCCAGTTAAAATTTTTCCAAAAATAGTTATTTAAATTTGAACAATGTATTGTTTATTCCTGGTTTTTGTAGGAATTTTATTTTTGTCTCTAAACTTTTGGATGATGGTTTTTCTATTTCTTTTAATAGTAATTGGTTATTATTGATAGAAATAGATTAACTATATGCACAAGAAACTCATAAAATAATTTATATGTGTTAAGACCGTTAACAAGTATTACACTACTCAACACTGAAATGTTTAAGGTTGAAAAACCTAAAACAAAAAGGCAAAAGATTTCACAAGATGACTTATATTTGTGGCATCTAAGACTTGGTCATATTAGCCTTGACCAAATAGATAGATTGATAAAGAACGGAGTTTTAAACCAGTTAAAGATTGGAACTTTACTAGTAAGTGAATCATGTCTAGAAAAAAATATGACCAAGAGACCTTTTCCTGGTAAATGTATAAGAGCCAATCAACCACTTGAACTAATACATTTGGACTTTTGCGCAAAGATGAATGTAAGAGCCCGATGTGGTTATGAATACTTCGTCATATTTATTGATTATTATTCCATATATGGGTACATTTCCCTAATGTAGTACAAGTCAGATACTTTTGAAAAAGTTCAAAGAGTATCGTGCTGAGGTTGAGAACCATTTAGTTAAGACGATAAAACTATACAATCAGATTGTAGAGGAGAATTCTTTGACAGAGATTTCGAGGAATTCTTAGTTGAGCATGCGATAGTACCTCAGCTCACACCACTTAGAACACCACCCTAAAATGGTGTTGCAGAGAGGAGAAATCGGACCCTACTCCACATGATAAGATCTATGTTTAGTTATAGTTCACTACATAGTTCATTCTGGGGGTATGTATTACAAACAGCAATGTATATTCTTAATGTAGTTCCATCTAAGTCTGTTTCTAAGACTCCCTTGGAGTTGTGGAGTGGTAGTAAAGCGAGTTTACGATATTTTCGCATATGGGGTGTCCAACACATGCGTTGAAAAATAAGACTACTAAGTTGGAGCCACGTTCAAAGGTGTGCCGATTTGTAGGCTATCCTAAGGAGACAATGGGTTGGTTCTTTTATTCTCCTAAAGATAACAAAGAATTTATGTCGACAAATGTTACATTTCTAGAGGAGGCTATATGAGAGAGTTCAAACCTTGGAGTAAGGTGTTACTCGAGGAGTTACTTGCTAGTTCGACTAGCACGCCATCGTCAACCACAATTGATAAAAATATAACACTTTCATTATTTGAGCGTCAGATGCATGTTTTTCAGAATGATCTGCCACCAAGATGTAGTGGGAGGGTTATACGACAACCTGATCGCTATCTAGGCGTTGGAGAAGCACAAGTTGTCGACTCCAGTGATGTTGTAGATGATCCATTGACCTATCATATTACAATTGATGATTCTGATAAAGAGGAATGGCTCAAAGCCATGAATCTCGAGATGGAGTCTATGTGGAAGTTATAGACAAACCTAATGGGGTAAAACCAGTAGGTTGCAACTGGATCTACAAGTGGAAGAGGGGAGCAGATGGGAAGGTACATGCCTTGAAGGCTAGGCTAATGGCCAAGGATTAAACCCAGAAAGAGGGAATTGACTATGAGGAGACTTTATCGCTAATAGCTATACTCAAATCCATATGCACTCTTGATGAATGCATTCTTGAATGGCAATATTGACGAGTGTATTTATATGGTACAACCAGATTGGTTCATATCCCAAGGTCAAGAGTAAATGGATTGCAAGCTGCAAAGGTCCATTTATGGACTCAAGCAAGCATCTCGATCTTGGAACATAAGATTTGATATCACGATCAAGTCTTATAATTTTCAGCATAATGTCGATGAGCCTTGTGTATACAAGCGCATCATTGACGGAAATGTGGTTTTTCTCAATTTATACGTCAATGATATTTTACTCATGAGAATGATGTAAAAATATTATCAGACATGATAACCTAGCTAGCTAACCAATTCCAAATGAAAGATTTGGGAGAGGCCAGTTATGTACTTGGGATAAAGATTCTCTGGGATCACAAGAAACCACTATTAGGTATGTATCAATCATCATATATCGACAAATACTTGTGCGATTTGAGATGCAGAATTCGAGGAAAGCAAATTTTCCTTATCAACATCGAATTCATTTGTCGAAGGAACATTCTCCTAAGACACCTCAACAAGTTAAGGAACTCATATGCCTCAACAATTTGTAGTTTCATGTATGTTGTGTTATACACGAAACCACACATCTGCTTTACCGTGGAAATAGTCAGTATGTTTCGGTCTAATCCAGGATTAGATCACTGGGTGGCTGTGAACCATATTCTCAAGTATCTCAAAAGAAAGAAAAATTATATACTTGTATATTCCGGTGAGGATGTGATCCTCAGGGGATATACGGACTCTGATTTTCAAATAGATTTCGATTCTAGGAAATAAACATCTGAATTAGTGTTTACCCTAAGTGGTGGGGCCATTGTGTATAGGAGCATAAAGCAATCTTGTATTGCTGACTCCACCATGGAGGCTGAGTATTTAGCAGCTTGCGAAGCAGCTAAGGGATCAGTCTTCCTCTTGAAGTTCTTGGGAGATCTAGAAGTTGTTCAAGATATGGATAATCCGCACACACTTTATTGCGATAATAGTGGTGTAGTGGTGAATTCCAAAGAACCAAAAAGCCACAAAAGAGAAAAGTATATATAGAGAAAATATCATCTCATCAGGGAGATAATACAGAGAGGAAACATTTATGTCACGAAGATTGCATCCATAGAGAACCTGGTTGATCTGTTTACAAAAACCTTATCGGCTAAAGTGTTTGCAGGTCACATAGATGGTGTAGGATTACGTGACATGTCCCATTTTCTCTGGTGCAAGTGGGAGATTGCTGGGATATATGTCATATAGCTTCATGTAATGTAAACGGAATTATATTTTATGAAATAAAAAGATGTATTATTAATGTTTTAAAGTGTTTGTTTGATATCGCATATTCTAAATTATCTTATTTACCATTGATTACTCATGTGCCTTCAGACTTAGTGTATGAGTGTCATGTATGTACTAGATGGTTATATATGGATTGATCTAAATCATTAATGTACTATGAACTCATGCATGGCAGGTTATGTACTTTGATTTACAAAGGTGAGGTTGGTGTAGCAATCCCAACCAATAGCTACGTACTTTGAGGACATGGTTTCGTGTGTAGCTCTGGACGTTTTACATAGATAGGGAGTTCACTCCTTGCGAGAAGTAGACGACTATTGATTACGCCCACAAGATACTTGCGGTTATCGCAGTATAGCTGGGGTGTCGATTCCTCAGAGAGATAGTAACATAAACTAATTTACTCAAACAAAACGTAAGCAATAACTTAATGAAAATAAAATGAATGAATTTATACTTTAAGATAAAAACTATGGAATCGGCAGGGAGATATGACAAAGCATCGGGAATCCCTCTTGTATCAAACTTATATATTCAGTTATTGATTCATTTTATTACATAATTGAGGGTTTCACATCCCAAACCAACAATCGGAAGTTATTCAATTCTACAAATATTAATTTCTAAGTTAATCAATTGTTATTTTCTCTATGTTAACAGCAAACAAAAGTCATCGTTACGAGTTATCTAACGTCGATAATATACCCTCAGGCAATATTGCAGCAGAAGACCACCACATAAAATTAGTTTTACCAGTCACAACTAAGTTCACAAATCACACCTAAAAGAAGCATGACTAGATCTATATGGGAGTTGACAAAACATAGTCTCTGGGCTAATAATTCGTAAAATAATAAAGAACAATAAACATCAATTTTATTAAACGATTAAAGGTATTTTTAGGAATAAAAAACATAAATAATAGAAGTCAAAACACAAGAATTCATTCATAGCTTTACCTAGGAGATTAGTTGTCCATAAAAGAAATAAACATAGCCTGGAGGAATTGGAGAGACATTGTTCAGTTACAGCTCAATACTCTGAATCGCGTCCAAGCCTTCTTCTCACTCTCGGCTCTGCTTGCGGCCAACAAAATCGCTCACAATTGTTTCACGCCTGGAGCTCTCTCTCCAAAATATTTTTCTTTTCTTTCTGCGTGAGGCTCTCGGCTCTCGCTGAAACTCCCCCCCCCCCCCCCCCAAAAAAATAAATCTTTCATTGCGTGTGGAGCTTACTGCTTGACACATTTTATATGCCTTTTTATAGTACATAAAATATTGAAACCTAATTTATTTTGGATCCTGGGCCCACGTTTTGTTTGCTTTCCAAAAAACTTCATTTCTTCTTGAATTTGGTCAGAGTTGGTGGCTGCACTTTGGTGCTCTCTCACGTTAGTTTCTTCTTTTCTCAAGTCGATTTGCGGCTCCCACCTTGCAACTTTCTTTTGTTTTCTTTTAATTGCAATTTCCAAAACTCACGTGCATGTTTTCCTTCTTTTTTCCCATTCGGCTCCCTTCTTTCTTTATTAAACAGTGAATAATTCTTTTTGCTTCCCGGTTTAATTCGGCTTTCCACTTCCTAAAATAATAAAAAGAAAAATTACTAAATTAACTTTAATAACAAACACTTTCTGAATTAAAATAATAATAATAATTATATAATAAAATATAAAATATAGAACTAAATACTAACAATAAACCTGAATAAGTGATGTTTCAAGGTACATTTTTGTGCACTTATCACAACCAACAACCAGTTTATTGCTAGTCCCTAGCAATTCAAGCGCAAAAATAAAATAAAAACGAAAATAAATAAATAAATAAAACTATCTAAGCCACTTTCGTAGGGATCACGATTGCATTTAGCGTATGCAACAAGCCTTTAAACCCCTAGGTGTCCCTAGTGGACGAGTTATTTTCTCGTAAGGGCTTACAGCGACGATACACACAAACGTCATTCAAAACACATGCAAACATGAAAAAACAAAAATGAAATAGTCCTAATAGTTACACATATTATAGCCCTCAAAGAATGCATAGTAATGGAACCAGAGAATCTTCAAAGTACTCATCGTAACCCAAATCAAAGTCGTTGAATAAATCATCTAAGCCAGACTCACAGTGTGTGTGAAAAGGTTTATTCACAGCCTGATTCTCAGGTAAGCCAACTCAATGATTTCGTTTAAAAATTGGGATCGATGGGTCAAACCAACCTAGACATCTCAATTAATCTCTATAGTTGCTTTTATGTGCTCAATATGGTATGATTTATATTTTTTTCTTTTCTTTTGTCTCTTTTTATTTCTTTTGTTCTTTTTGAGCTTTTCTTTTCTTTTCTTTTTTTTTCAACACACCTATCCTTGAAGGTAGCATTTCTCCTCATGGTGGTCTTAATACTCACCAATGTGTAGTTTCACGCTTATCGGTTATAGGTGGTTTAAATTTTTTCTTTATAGACTTTTCTTTTATTTTCAACCATACCACACATCATAACACAAGAAAATCATGATAGACATCTAAGAAAACGGTCATTCATCGACATGCAATTTCTTCAACTAGTCACCTTGCCAACTACTCAGGCTTTCACTGTTAGAAACCCATAATTAAGTGCTTACCAGTCTAACCTAGATCAACTACTCAAAGCATCAGATAAAAGTACATTAAAAGACTTATTGTTTCTAATATTTCATCCTAAAACAAACAATATCATCATTGGACTTATGTTTAACTATCAAAGACTAAAAACAAACAAAACAACAATTTTTTTTTTTATAAAATATATTTATGACAAGTATTATCATGCGCATGCATACACCCCCACAATTAAAGCTTGCATTGTCATCAATGTAAGATAAAAATAAAGAAAAAGGATTAAGGAACAACACTACCAGACGCAGAGTTGATCAGGTTCCTAGTAGTGAGACTTGGGTTGTGTGGCTGTGTAGGTTGTGTTGACACCTGCATAAACACTCATGGAATAAAAAAAATAAACATGCAATTAGCACACAATAAAATAAAATTAAAGTAAATAAAATAAAATAAAATACAGATGCAAGGGTTGTCTCCCCACTAGCGCTAAGTTTAACGTCTTCAGCTAGACGTAACCACTTAAGTTGTTCATGGCGGCTTCCATCTAGCGTAGTTATGAAGGCATAAGTGGGAATTTCTATCTAGCTGTGGCAATGTATCTATTGATCCCAGGGTTTGGTGATTGTTTAATTCTTGGGCTGCTCATAAGGAAAAGTTGGCTCAACCTCCTTTTTAATCTCCCAGGTATCATCTTTAATTGAGCCTGAGCTCTCCTTTTCCTCATTTTATGATTCTTTGGGATTATGTCCAACTTGGGAGGGTTTGATTCATGTTGTAAAAAGGTTGCTTTCAGTATGACTGTTTCTAGCATGTATGTATGTTGGCACTCATCGTCACCCTGTGGTTGTTTCTCAACATGGAAATATTTACCTCCAGTGTCATATTCCCAAATGATAACTTTATGAGACCATTCCTACAATTATAAGAGCATTAGCTATAGCAAGGAAAGGTCTACCTAAGATAAGCAAAATTTTGGACTCAGTATAAACCACAGACTGTGTGTCTAAGATAATGAAATCAACGGGGTAGTAAAATTTATTGATTTGAACTTGAACATCCTCAACTACTCCCCAAGGTGTTCTAATGGATCGGTCAGCTAATTGTAAGAATGTAGATGTATGTTTAATCTCACCAAGCCCTAACTGCACATAGATCGAATATGGCATGAGATTAACACTAACACCTAAATCTAATAATGCTTGACCAAACTCATATGTGCCAATGTGACAGGTAATGGTGGGACATCCCGGATCTTTATATTTAGGTGGGGTCCGCTGCTCAATTACGGCGATAGCCTGCTCTGTTAAAAACACAGTATTCTTCACATTATATTTTCTTTTTATGGTGCATAAATCCTTCAAAACCTTTGCATAAGTATGAACTTGTTTTATCACATGTAACAGCGGAAGGTTGATCTTTACTTTCTTAAGATGTTCTAGGATCTCACCATTTGGGTCTGAAGCTCTCACAGTGGGCCTAAGTGCTTGTGGGAAAGGTACATTTGGTTCTAAAGGTGGCACTGGTTCTTCCTGAGAGGTACCTATTGTTAGACAATTATGACCCATAGCGTCACTATTTGTAAAAGACATTGTGGTTTTTGTACAAATTAATTATCACTGCATTAAATATCATATATTTAAGTATTGGATACTTATGCAAGATTGATAGGAGGTTGTGTTTACCGATGGTACAGAAACAACTTCGCTATGGATATACTGTTGGACAAAATGACCCATAGCGTCACTATTTGCACAGATCATTGTGTTGTTGTAGCAAATTAACTATGTGACAAGGAAATTGCACTCTCATCATTTGTGATTAGATCACCATAGATATATAAATGAAGAGAGGTCCCTATGATTAGTTCCTGGACTGAGAATGATATGAGACAGTATCAGTCCCCGAAGGTTTAATCATTAAATATCCCTAGCCGGAGTATTATCGAGACTGGACATCGATAATGCGGAATAGGCTAGTATTGCACTTGTGTGCGTTGTGAGGGCACAACGGCATAGTTCTCATATATATAAGTATCGGATACTTATGCGAGTTCGATAGGAGGTCGTGTTTCACCGATGGTACGGGAAACAGCTTCGCTCTGGATAGACCCCTCGGAATCCCATTGGTATTATGACTATGTGTCTATGGGAGGCCGAAATCAAGGTAGGTGTGTATAGTCTTAACTTGAGACTTACATCGCTAATACTTGAGATAATCGGTAGACTTTGGTCTTGGTGGTACAGGGCTTTAACCGGTTCTGCGTACACCACTTCTGGGTTTATCAGAGAGTCGTAGTGTATTGGATGTGATGTCAAGACGGAAGTATCACTCCAGTCATAGTGGAGATGATGTCACGTAGGATACGGTATTAGTGCTCTTAAGTGCTGGCCGGCCATCGGGATATTATGACAAGGTCATGTATATCCGATTATAGAGACTAGTTACCAGACATCCGACATGTGCTTCGGACGGGGCAAACACTTATCCAGCCCCAGCCCTAGCACGTGACTATCTGATACTGGGCTGATATACGCAATACTACGGTATACTACGCTTGATACAGATCTATATATTCATGTAAGAATATTTCTGGAGAATTGGGTAGGCATGGCGCTTTGCTAGAAGCCAACTTGTCTTGTAAATCGGTATAAACGTAGTATGAGGTACTTACGTGTTCAGATAGTCCGACGACCGTATTTACTGCCAACATATCCGGAGATCTCATGGGTCGCTTCCCAAAGATTCACCGATGATGTATGACTCGCACTATGATTAATCTGGGATTAATTAGTAAAGAGAGAAGATTAATTTCTAGAGAGAGAAAATTAATCTGGGATTAATTACAGAGATATTTCATCTCGGATAAAGTATCGTTAAAGAGAGAGAACGATTAATTTGGAATTAATCGATAAATTAATATATTTGATATATTAAACGAAATTGGATTTCGACGCGGAATTAAAAGTAGATTTTAATTCGGGCGAACAGATTAAATTAGAGAATTAATTCGTTAGCGACGTGAATAGTGATTTCGCTAGGCGTAATCATTTAATTACGACGCAACGGAAAATTCGTTAATTTGGAATTAGCAAACCCGAGCCCGAGCGTGTTTTCGAGCGCATTCGTATTTCGAATTCGAGTGCGGCACGCAAGTCACGCCGAGCGTCAAATCGCTAGTCACATCAAGCGTCAAATCAAATGTCACTTTGAGTGATGTGACAAGTTGTCATTTGATTTGAGTGATTGATGTGGTAGTTGAAAGGCATTTATTGTTTTGCTTTTTGACTTTTTGGTTTTTGGGAAATGAAAAGTGGTAAATGGTTTGTTTATTTTTGGAAAATATATAAACCAGAATATTTTTTTTTTATTTCTCAATACACTCTCTCCCTTTTACGCATCTCATCTCCCTCTCTTTTCCCTCATTCTTCTTCACGGTTTGGAACCGTTTCTTCTCCAAAATTCTGGTTGTGACCGAATCAATGAGAAGCAAGGAAGAAGATGTGGTGCTAGCACACACCTTGGGTTATATTATGGTGATAGGGAAACGAATTTATGAGCTTGGAATTCCTTTTGAACTTTGAAGCTTTGAGCTTCCATGGTGTTCATCAATGGCCGAATCATGGAGGGACCAAACCAGTCAAAACCGAGCAGCCCACTGCCTTGGAGAGCTGTTGCCATGAGCTTGGAGGGAGGCAAAAACGCAGCTTGTTCTTCGCATCTCAAACCGTTCAATGTGAGTAATGTTTCCGCCTTATTCCTTTGATGTATTCATGCGTTTTTTATGCTTGATTTCATGATCTTGGGACCTATATTAGAACTCAACAATGGTATCTTGAGCTTTGATCAAGCATGAAAAAGTTAGGGTTAAAATTGGGTAAACTCGATTTAGGCATGATTTGGTTGAATTGTTTGATGAAGTATGCTTGAATGAGGTTGAATTGAAGTTGTGTATGATCAATTTCATGAAATTGGATTGGATACAAATTTCCCTAAATTTTGGGCATGACAAATTGGGTAAAATCAATTGAAGCATTATTTGATTAAATTGATTGATTAAGTATGCTTAAATGTTGTTGAATTAATGATTGATTGGATCAATTTGAAGAAATTATGTTTGGAACAAATTTCCCCAATTTTTATGTTGGCATAAAGTGACAAATTTGGGTTAAACTTGATTTTGAGCATATTTTTGTGAAATTGGATGAATGAGAATGCTTAAAGTATGTTTAATTTAAGATTGATTGGATCAATTTGTTGAAATTGTGTTTGGAACAAATTCCCCAAATTGCTTATGTTGGCCGAAATTAAATAACCCTAAATTTCTTGGTGATTTTGTTTGTTTGATCATTGGATGACTTAAAACAATTGGGTAATGTTGTTTTGAAGTTCAATTTGATTGAATTTTGATTTGGAACATTTTTCCCAAATTAAAGTGGCTTGGCCGAATTCAATTGAATTTGAAATTCATTGTGTTTTTTGATTTTAATTCATTGGATGAATTGAATTGATTTGGGAAATGATGATTGTGGATTCAATTGGATTGAAACCGAATCGGATTGGAAAAACCCCTAATTGCCGAGAACAAAAGCATGTAAATTGGGTTTGATTTTAATAAATTGTGTTGGACACTATTTAATGTTAAAGTGCATGATTGAGTATGTTAATTGATGTTTTATAAATATTAATTGGGTGGTTAATTGTGTATTACACTTAGGTTAATTAATTATGGAATTTAGAATTTTATAAGTTAATTAATTGGGCTTATTTTTGGAAATTGGGCCTTTAAGGTTGTGATTGGGCTTTTGGGCTTTGTTGTACAAAGTTGAGTTTAGGCAAATTTGGTTGGATCCAATTGGGCCTAAAACCGCATCCATAAAGTCCAATTATGACTTAATGGACCTTAATTATTTAATTGGGCCTAATGGGCCAAAATTGATTTCTGGGCTTATGGGGTAACTCCCGGATTGGATTTTGGTTGTTCGGTTTGACCCGAGTTGACCAAAAGTCCACGCCTTATAGAAATTAATTAAAAGCCCATTGGACTTTAATTAAATAAACATTAGATGTTAATCGGGCTTTAAGACCCGTTGCGATTAAATTTGGAATTTAAGTCGTAAAGGTTCGTTAATAAAAGTGTAATATTTAATTTGGAATTAAATAGTGAATTAGAATTAAATGCGTATTAAATTGGATTTAATTATGTATTTTAATTTAATTCAAGAATTCGTACTTTGAGTACTTATTCGCAAAATGAGTTTGACTCACGCAAAAATCAAATCGTTGTTTGAACATTGGATGATCACTAATTATCATATTAATTAACTGGATTAGATTGATTGATAACATGCTTGTGTGAATACATGGTTGCGATGCATGAATAATGTATATCGGATGGATATTAGTCGGGTGGGACAATTTTGGAAATTGTAATAAATTTGATTTATTAATTGGACCTGCGTGTCCAGCCTTATCACCTCTATACTCTTTGTATTCTCTTCTCACCTATTCCCCTCAATGTAAATGAGGTTTCTTTAGAAGTGTAGTGTAACGGGTAGAAGTAAATACATGTGCTAGCTTTAGAGAGAGAAAATGAGAGATTTGATCTAGGATCAATGTAAAGTATCCATACGTATCATTATTATTTTATTTCATATGCGCTTTGTTATGTGTTTAGAATGCATGTTTAAGGGTGTATGATGATGAGACCTTAATAAAGATAATAAATTGGTAGCCAATTGCACGCGAAAAACCCTCGCTCAATATCAAGTGTTTTCCTTCCATTGAGTGATTCTCACTCAAGATCCGAGATTGGCATTGGGTTGTTGGCAAAGTCAAGCCCTTTGTCCGTCGAAGATGTGTTTGAATCACGAGAGCTTTGTTCCATATCGGTTTCTTGTCCAAGTTGTGGTTTGTTGGCCAAAGTCAAGACCACTTCTTGTCCATCGACATTGATTACGAAGCTTTCCATGGTCAATGGGTCACACTTGACTGGGATCACTAGATTTGTTGTGCCAAGCCAATGCTTAGTTGATTCAGAGGAAAAAGGTTAGGTAATACATTGGATGTATTGGCATATATAAGATATATGTTTAGGATTTGGATATCCGCCTCCTGGATCTAGGAATTGGATGGGAT
>SKCR01014540.1:0-35695 GCA_019454045.1 Zanthoxylum bungeanum
GGACTGCATGCAGTGGAGCTCAAAGGCAGTGCGTTTTTTGGGCATCATTCGTCTCCAAATCGACATAACCGATCAATGTGAGTATTCCGCTACCTCCGTTGATGTATTCACGCATGTTTCATGACTTCTTGTTTGATCTTGGGACCTTATAGAATACCAACAGGCTTAGGAGGACATTGTTGGGTTTCTATTAGGTCCCAAGGATCAAATAAAACAATGAAACATATGTGCGAATACTCAAAGAAGTTTCGGAATACTTACAATGATCGGTTGAGCGATGCATTGAACAACAAAAACTCTTTTTATGCCCTTTGAAGCTCACGGCAGTGGGCTATTTTTGTCCTCCAATTTTCGGCCATGGATGATCCACCAAGCTCCAAGTTTTATGTGTGATTACATGCTCACAAGTTGGTTTCCCTATCACCTTCGTATGTACTTTTGAGTGCGATCTTGGTAATTTTTGCCATAAAAATCACCATGTTGCTTCTCCTTAAATCGGCAATCAGAAAAGGAAGAAGAAAATTGCCTACAAGTCGTGAGAGAGAGGAAGAGAGGAAAATGGGTTTCCAAAACCGTGAGATGTGTGTGAGAATGGAAGAAGAAAATGTGTTTTATGTATTTGGTTTATTTTATTTCCCAACAAATCAAAAAACAATTACCATTTTCAAAAGTCAAAGGCATTAAAGCCACAACCACCTCATCACTATTCACATTACTCATGACAAGTTGTTCAAATCACTCAATGTGATAAGATATCACATCAATCGATTGACTAGTGATTTGATGCTTGATGTGACTTGTGGGCCGAACTTGAATTCGAAATACGAGTGCGCCCGCAAACACTCCCGGGCTCGGGTTTGCCAAATTCAAATTAATGAATTTTCCGTTGCGACGTAATTAAATAATTATGCCTAGCAAAATCACTATTCATGTCGCTAACGAATTAATTCTAAATTAACTCGTTTGCCCGAATTAAAAATCCAATTTAATTCCGCGTCGAAATCCAATTTCGATTAAAATATCGAATATATTATTTATCAATTAATTCCAAATTAATCGTTCTCTTCTCTTTAATTAATATTTTATCCCAGATAAAATATCTCGGTAATTAATCCCAGATTAATTTTCTCTCTCATCTAATTAATCCAGATTAATAGAGAATAAAGTGCGAGTCATACGTCATTGGTGAATCTTCGGGAAGTGACAATGAGATCCCCGAATATGTTGGCAGTAAATCCGGTCATCGGACTATCCGAACACGTACGTACCTAGTACTACATTTTTACCGTTACAAGACAATGTTGGCTTCTAGCAAAGAGCCATGCCTACCCAATTCTCCAGAATATTCTTACTGAATATGTGATCTATATCAGGCGTAATATACGTAGTATTGCGTATTTCGATCCAGTATCGGATGTCACGTGCAAGGCCTGGGGCTGGAAATGTGTATGCCCCGTACGAAGCACATATCGGATCTCTGGTAACTAGTCTCTATAATCGGATAAACATGACCTAGTCCTAATATCCCGATAGCTGCAGCATATAAGAGAACCAGTTTCGTATCCTACGTGATCATCATCTCCACTATGACTGGAGTGATACTTTCATCTCGACATCAGACCCAATACACTATAATTCTCAATACACCCAGAAGAGGCGTACACATAACCTGTTAAAGCCCTGGACGACCAAAACCAAAGTATATTGATTGTCGTAAGTATAGCGGTGCAAGTCTCAGGTTAAGACCAAATTCACCTATCCTGATTCGGACTTCCATAGACACATAGTAATACTACCAATGGAATTCCGAGGGGTCTATCCAGAGCGAACTGTTTCCGTACCATCGGTAAACACAACCTCCTATTACACTTGCATAAGTATCCTATACCCAAATATATGAGAACTATGTCGTTATGCTCCCATAACACGCACAAGTGCAATACTAGTCTATTCCGCATTATCGATGTCCAATCTCCATAATATTACGACTAGGTATATTTAATGATTAAACCTTCATGGATTGATATTGTCTCATATCTTATCAATCCGGAACTAATCATATGAACCTTTTATCATTTATACATTTTGGTAATCTAATTACAAATGATAAAAAGGAAATTTCCTTTGTCAAATAGTTAATTTGTACAACAACACCATGATATGAACAAATAGTGATGTATGGGTCATAACTGTCCAACAATCTCCCACTTGGCCTATAGCCATCACTCAAGTGTCCTACACTCGAACTATGTACGGTTCGCTCAAACTTCTGCTGAAGAAATGCATGACTATCATCTGATTAGATTTATTCGATCATCACATCGCCACGATGTATGATCCGAACGAATCAGATGTATAATTGAAGTATATATCTGGATAGTTGATGAGACCATTAATTCTTTAGCCTGTGCTGAAGCCTAGCTCAGCTGCTAACAGAACTATATCTAATCTAATTAGATTATTTTCAATCTAGAAGGCTTTTATTGCTGCCTCAACTGCATCAATAATCCACTTTTATTGTTTATTCGGTAACAGTTTCTTGCTTGGAAGATTTCCAGCTCACTGTTCCGCTATTCAAATTGTATAGTACCGTTAATACGACTAATAGTCGTTTATATCGGTTAGGAAACTTGCAACTGTGAACCTAGTCACTTCAAGTTCTCTTTCTCCATAGTATAAGACAACATCCTTAGTTCATCTAAGATACTTAAGAATGTTCTTAACATCAATCCAGTGACTATCACTTGGATTGGCCTGATTGTGACTCCATATGCTTAAAGCGTATGAGACACCATGTCACAAACATTTTTCAATGTACGAGTTCTCTGAGAGTATTAACAACTTTAAATCTATCCCAGTAGATCTTTATTCCTAGAATAAAGGTTGTTTCTCCCAAGAATTCTACGGAGAATTTTCATGAAAGCCAAGCTTTCACCGATTGTATTATGGAATATCATTTCCAAGAAATGACATATCATCATTATTAGGACAATCACTGTTAGTGCGATCCCACTAACCTCCTTATATACACAAGAATCATTTTCATTTTTGAATTAAATCATACACCATTATGATTACATCAAAACGATATCGTTCCAAGAACGCTCTGCTTGCTTCAATCCATAAATGGATCGAATTAACTCACAAACATTCTTTGCTTGTTTTGGTACGAAAAAACCATCAGGATGTTGTAAACATCCTCCAAAAGGTTTCCGTTAAGGAAAACAGTTTTGGCATTCAGCTGCCATATTATAAATGAAACATGCAGCATCAGCAAGCATTATCCAAATGGATTTAACCATGGCAACGGGTAAAAGGTTTTGTCGTAATCGACACAGTGTTGTGAAAATAATACCTTTTCGCTATAAGCCCAGCTCAGTACGTTGGTATGTTGCCTTCCATGTATGTCTTCCTTGAAGACTTATTGTACCAATAGGCACAATGTCTTGAAGTACAACAACTAGTATCCAAACTTGATGGTATACATGGACTCCATTTCGGACATCATGGCACTTTGCCATAATAGGGAGTCGATACCTTGTATCACTTCCTCATACGAAGGTTATTTTCTTTACGAGGTGAGATCAGAAACCCATACCTCCCAGGTTATTTTCTGACTCTCTCCAACTTATGCGGTTCTTGTGTATTCGAAGATTATTGGTATAGTTTCATCCTTGATGAACTATTTGTGTTCCATTAGGACTCGGTGCCTGGAACAGTATTACTTCGATTTTCATCGAGTTTTACTTTCCTCCCACTTACCACTGCATATAGGTATTACTCTTAGGAAAACTGCATGGCAAGCAACAATTACATTGTTCTCTTGTGAGTTGTATAAGTACTATACTTTGGTTTCCCTATAATAACCCACAACTTAGGCATTTATCTAATTTGGGTTTTAGTTTGGTATCATCCAAACGTATGCCTAACATTCCCAAATCTTCAGGAATTTAGAAAACCCAATTTATTTCCTGTTCATATCTAATATGAAGTCTGTCAAACAGATTTTTATGGAACCTTATTCAAAATAAGTTATGCACTGTTTATGAGTATCCTTTGAAGGAAATGGTAGCTCAGAGCGACTCATGATTATCCTTATCATGTCCAACAAAATTCGGTTTCTCTGTTCGGACACACCGTCAGACTGACGTGTTCGGGAGGAGTCCTCATTGAAAGAATACTATACTCTTTCAAGTAATTAAGAAACTTATAGCTTAAGTATTTTCATCATGGTGTAACCGTGATGGTTTACTACTTTAGCCGATCTGTTTGTTTACTTCGTGTCGAAACTCTTGAGTTCATCAAAAGTTTCTGATCTGTGTTTCATAAGAAACACATAACCATAACGGGATGCCACATCCGTAAAGGTCATGAAATATTCATATCCACCTCTAGCCTAGCTAGATATGGGCCCACTAATGTCACTATGACTGAGGGCTAACAGATCGGTGGCATTTACACTTTTACAAGTAAAGGTGTTATAGGCACTTGCCTAATAAACTAGATTCGTAGACATTATTTGAATAGTATCAAATCTATCCTAGTACCCACTCTTCGAAAGTGTAGATATACGAGTCTTGTCAATTGTGTCCCAGACAACAATGCCACTTATAAGTCTCAACTGATTAAATCAGTTTGAGCTATTTGTTTGTCATGTATAAGTTTGAGATTTATTTATATTCAAAATATAAATAATGTTATTCACATCTAATGTGCTTATCTCAATATTATCTTTATAAATTAAAACATTTTAGTGTTCTAGAATATAAAGGTATATCCGCAACGGGTTATACTGTGATATAGAGATAATGATTCTAGTTAAACTAGTTACATTTTAACAGTTTCCTACTTTAAGTACACACACGAAGGGTAGTTCATAAACTTAGGTTTCTACGGTTAAAACAGCGACTCTCGTCCCGTTTCCGATTCGCAGATCAATCTCATCTGAAGTCAGTATCCTGCTTATAGCAGATTCTGCACCCCAGTACATATTAATGTACCACATCCAGTATCTAAAATCCAGATACTAGCAGTGAACATATTTTTATGACAAACATATTTGAAGTCGGAGCCTTGCACCGTCTTCAATTCCTTCATGTCTTCCTCGTCCATACGGCAGTCACGCTTCAATGACCCCGTTTGCCACATTTTAGGCAGATATTTTGGGATATGTCCTTTATCTTCCTAGAAGATTATAATGACTTTGCCTTTGCCCTTTTTCACACCCCATAAGCCTTTGGCCAAGCCTTGGCCTTCTAGAATGTTGAAGTAAGGTGCGCCTTGCGCTTCTTGCCTTATTGCAAACTTTGGCTTTATCTCCTTGAGAATAGCCATTAACTCTCCAAGAGTTTTCTATTGCAATTTAGTACTTCTAAGATCTAAGAATAGATCTATGAAGATCCTTCAATTTCAATATCATACTATAAGGATCTAATCCTTAGTTCTGAATAAGAAATTAAGGAGTCTATTTGGAAAGCTTATTAGATTAAGCACTAAAGTTATCATCACATGAATATTCCAATTATCATGTTCTACTATTTGCTTAACTCCGGGCTTAGGCCCTAGATGTTATTTTATCAAATAAAGTAACTTCTCAGTTTTCAGGACTATCGTGAAGTTTTATTCCCAATTTGAAAAATAAAGTTTTTTAAATACATATTCACCCAGGATTATGTTTTAAACACTAATCTTTCAATTATCTTGATTCTAATAGTCCAACAATTAAATCAACGATTTTAGGTACTATTTATTATAATGATTACTATAGTGCAACTATATAATCAACTATAATTTAAAAGGATAAATTCAATTATATTGATTACTATAATCCAATTATAAAATCAACTATTAATTGGAGTGGTTAATTCAAATAAATTGGTTACTATAATCCAATTATATAATCAATTATAAATGAAATAGTTTGAATGCAGTCCAACTGTTTAATTAAAACAACATTAAATATTAGTCCAACTAATAAATAATTTATTTGATGAAAAATTTGTAATGAGCGCGTATGGCAAGTAACTAAACGAATATTGCAAATTTAATACTTTCCTCCCATTATTTTTCGGCGAGCCTCTAACCCTCTGTGGAGTACTTGGGAAACCTTATTTCCTAGTGGGCTAGAACCCCGTTAAATAACACACAATCTTGAGTTTGGCCAACAAATTGTATGATAATTAACTAGGTAGATCTCTAAGATCAATTGGATCCCATCAAATTCCTAGATCCAGTAGGTGGACATCCAAGACCGAAACATATATCCCATATATGCCAATATATCCAATATATTGCCTAACCTTTTTCCTCTGAATCAACTAAGCCTTGGCTTTGGCACAACAAACTTAGTGATCCCAGTTAAGCGGAACCCATTGACCTTGGAAAGCTTCGTAATCAATGTCGATGGACAAGAAGTGATCTTGACTTTGGCCAACAAATCACAACTTGGACAAGACACCGATATGGAACAAAGCCTTCACAATTCAAACACATCCTAGACGAGCAAAGGTCTTGACTTTGGCCAACAAACCAATGCCAGTCTTGGATCTTCAGTAAGAATCACTCAATGGAAGGAAAAACGCTTAATATGTTTTGAGGATTTTTTTTTGCGTGTAATTGGCAACCAATTAATTATCTTTGTTAAGGTCTCATCATCATACACCCTTAACCATGCATTCTAAACACAAAATAAGGCGCGTAAGTAAATAAAATAATAATGATATGCGGATGGATACTTAAACATTATTCCTAGAACAAATCTCTCCATTTCCTCTCTCCCGCTAGCACAAGTATTACTTCTACCCAATTACATAACACTTCTAAAAAACCTCATTTACAATAAGAGGAATGGTGAGAAGAGAAATACACAGAGTCAAGAGGTAATAGGCTGGACACGCAGGTCCAATTTAATAAATTCTAAATTTATTACAATAATTTCCAAAATTGCCCTCACCCATCTAATATACATCTTATATACATTATTCATACATCGCATCCATGTATTCACACAAGAATGTTATCAATCAATCTAATCCAATTAATTAATCTGAATATTAATGACCATCCAATGTTCAAACAACGATTTGATTTTGCGCGAGTCCAACTCGTTTTGCGAATAAGTACTCAAAGTACGAATTCTTGAATTATATTAAACTACAACATTAAATCCATTTTAATTTCTATTTAATGCTAATTCTATATTTAATTCCAAATTAAATATTACACTTTATTAATGAACCTTTAGCGAACTTAGATTCTAAATCTAATCATTCGGGTCTCAAAGCCCGATTAACATCCAATGTAAATTTAATAAAAAGTCCAATGGGCTTTCAATTAATTTCTTAAGGTATGGACTTTTGGTCAATATGGGTCAAACCCAAATACCAAAGCTCATTTAAGGAATCACCCTTATTTGCCAAGAAACCAATTTAGACCTATTAGGCCCAATTAATTTTAAAGGTCCATTAAGTCATAATTGGACTTTATGGATATGGTTTTGGGCCCAATTGGATCCAACCAATTTAGCCTAGACATAACTTGGTACAACCAAGCCCATTAAGCCCAATTACAACTTTTCAAGCCCAATTTCCAAAATAGGCCCAATAAATTAAATTACCAAATTCCAAATTTCATAACTTAATTAACCTAAAGTGTATGCCATAATTAATTAACCAAATTAACATTTCCAAAATACAAATTCACTCAATTAATTATTCTCATTTACATCTATTCATGTCCAACGTAATTGAATAAAAAAATTACATCATTTTCATGGTTTAATGTCACGGCAATGGTGGGGATTATTTGTCCAATTCAAAATTCAATCCAATTAAATCTCAAATCAACATCACCTAATTGTTTCATGTCATCCAATGATCAAAGAAACAAAAAATACCATGACTATAGGGTAACACTTGCATTCGGCCAAGCAAACCAATTTAGGGAAAATTTATCCAATTCGATCTTTATCAAATTGACAATGCATAACACTATGTTATCATAATTTAAGCATACTCAAAAAATGAATTTCACTCAAACATGCTCAAATCAATTTTGCCCAAATTTTACCCTAACTTACTTTCATCATGCTCAAAATGGCTCATGATACCATTGGTGGGTTTCTATTAGGTCCCAAGGATCAAATAAAGCAATGAAACATATGTGCGAATACTCAAAGAAGTTGTGGAATACTTACAATGATCGGTTGAGCGATACGTTGGACAACAAAAACTCTTTTTATGCCATTTGAAGCTAACTACAGTGGGCTGTTTTTGTCCTCCAAATTGTTGGCCATGGATGATCCACCAAGCTCCAAGTTTTGTGTTGTGATTCCATGCTCACAAGTTGGTTTCCATATCACCTTCGTATGTACTCTTTTTAGTGCTAGCTCTTGGTAATTTTTGCCACAAAAATCACCATGTTGCTTCTCCTTAAATTCCGCAAAATCAGAAAATGGAAGAAGAAAAATGGCCTAAAGACGTGAGAGAGAGGAGAGGAAAAAGGGTTTCCAAAACCGTGAGATGTGTGAGAGAATGGAAGAAGAAAATGTGTTTTATGTATTTGGTTTTATTTTATTTCCAAAACAAATACCAAAAACAATTACCATTTTCAAAAGTCAAAGACATTAAAGCCACAACCACCTCCATCACTATTCACATCACTCATGACAAGTTGTCAAATCACTTAAAGTGACTAGACATCACATTAATCGATTTACTAGTGATTGGACGCTTGATGTGACTTGTGGGCCGCACTTGAATTCGAAATGCGAGTGCGCCCGCAAACACTCCCGGGCTCGGGTTCGCTATTTCCAAATTAACGAATTTTCCGTTGCGACGTAATTAAATAATTATGCCTAGCAAAATCACTATTCACGTCGCTAACGAATTAATTCTAAATTAACTCGTTTGCCCGAATTAAAATCCAATTTTAATTCCGCGTCGAAATCCAATTTCGATTAATATATCGAATATATTAATTTATCGATTAATTCCAAATTAATCGTTCTCTCTCTTTAATTAATATTTTATCCCAGATAAAATATTAATTAATCCCAGATTAATTTTCTCTCTCATCTAATTAATCCCAGATTAATAAATTGCGAGTCATACGTCATCGTGAATCTTCAGGGAAGTGACCAATGAGATCCCCGGATATGTTGGCAGTAAATCCGGTCATCGGACTATCCGAACACGTACGTACCTAGTACTACATTCTTACAGATTTACAAGACAAGGTTGGCTTCTAGCAAAGCACCATGCCTACCAAATTCTCCATAAATATTCTTACTGGAATAAGTGATCTATATCAGGCGTAGTATACGTAGTATTGCATATTTCGATCCAGTATCGGATGTCACGTGCAAGGCATGGGGCTGTAAATGTGTCTGCCCTATACGAAGCACATATCAGATCTCTGGTAACTAGTCTCTATAATCGGATAAACATGACCTAGTCATAATCCCGATAACTGCACAATAAGAGAACCAGTTCCGTATCCTACGTGATCATCATCTCCACTATGACTGGAGTGATACTTCCATCTCGACATCACACCCAATACACTACAATTCTCATATACCCAGAAGAGGCGTACACAGAACCTGTTAAAGCCCTGGACGACAAAAACCAAAGTATATTGATTGTCGCAAGTATTAGCGGTGCAAGTCTCAAGTTAAGACCAAATACACCTACCCTGATTCAGACTTCCATACACACATAGTCATACTACCAATGGAATTCTGAGGGTCTATCCAGAGCGAAGATGTTTCCGTACCATCGGTAAACACAACTTTTCTATTACACTTGTATGAGTATCCTATACCCAAATATATGAGAACTATGCCGTTATGCTCCCATAACACCACAAGTGCAATACTAGTCTATTCCGCATTATCGATGTCCAATCTCGATAATGTTGGACAGTTATGGCCCATAACATCACTATTTGTACAGATCATGGTGTTGTTGAACAAATTAACTATGTGTCAAAGGAAATTGCTCTTTCATCATTTGTAATTAGATTACCAAGATGTATAAATGATGAAAGGTCCATATGATTAGTTCCGGATTGAGATGATATGAGACAATATCAATCCACAATATTTTAATCATATAATATCCCTAGTCAGAGTATTATCGAGATTGGACATCGATAATGCGTAAAAGACTAGTATTACACTTGTTCGCGTTGTGAGGGCATAACGGCGTAGTTCTCATATATTGGGTATAAGATAGTCATGCAAGTGTAATAGGAGGTTGTGTTACCGATGGTACGAGAAACAGCTTCGCTCTGGATAGACCCTCGGAATTCCAATGGTAGTATGACTATGTGTCTATGGAAGTCCGAATCAGGGTAGGTGTATTTGGTCTTAACCTAAGACTTGCACCGCTAATACTTATGACAATCAATATACTTTAGTTTTGATCATCCAGGGCTTTAACAGGTTCTGTGTACGCCTCTTCTGGGTATATTGGGAATCGTAGCGTATTGGGTGTGATGTCGAGATGGAAGTATCACTCCAGTCATAGTGGAAATGATGATCACGTAGGATACGAAACTGGTTCTCTTATGTATTGCAGTCATCGGGATAATATGACTAGGTCATGATTATCCGATTATAGAGACTAGTTACCAGAGATCTGATATGTGCTTCGTACGGGGCAGACACAATTCCAGCCTCAAGCCTTGCACGTGACATCCGATACTGGATCGAAATATGTAATACTACGTATACTACGCCTGATTTAGATCACATATTCCTGTAAGGATATTTCTAGAGAATTGGGTAGGCATGGCGCTTTGCTAGAAGCCAACCTTGTCTTGTAAATCGGTAAAAATGTATTACTAGGTACTTACGTGTTCGGATAGTCCGACGACCGGATTTACTGCCAACATATCCGAGGATCTCATGGGTCGCTTCCCGAAGATTCACCGATGACGTATGACTCGCACTTTATTAATCTGGGATTAATTAGATGAGATAAAATTAATCTAGGATTAATTACGGAGATATTTTATCTGGGATAAAATATTATTAAAGAGAGAACGATTAATTTAGAATTAATCGATAAAATAATATATTCGATATATTATACGAAATTGGATTTCAACGCGGAATTGAAATTTGATTTTAATTCGGGCAAACGAGTTAATTTAGAAATAATTCGTTAGCGACGTGAATAGTAATTTTGCTAGGCATAATTATTTAATTACGTCGCAACAGAAAATTCGTTAATTTGGAATTAGCAAATCCGAGCCCGTGAGTGTTTGCGGGCGCACTCGCATTGGAAATTTAAGTGTGGCCCACAAGTCACATCAAGCGTCAAATCATTAGTCACATCAAGCGTCAAATCATAAGTCACTTTGAGTGTTATGACAACTTGTCACTTGATTGATTGATGGAGGTGGTTGGATGGCTTTAATGCCATTTACCAAATTTTGAATTTGGTATATCTTATTTGTTTTTGGTAAACAAAACAATCCAACAACATTTTCTCTTTTTCCTCTTCTCTTGCTCACGGCCAAGAGCTATTTTTCTTCTTCCAATTTTATGGTTTCATCAAGAATGAAGGAGGAGCATAATGAAATTTTGCGGCAAAATTTCCGGAGTGCTAGCAGACATTCGGAGTCTTGCGAAGGTGATAGGGAAACCCACCCGTGGGCATGGAAACACACACGAAGCTTGGAGTTTCATGAACCACCATGGCCGAATTTTGGAGCTCAAAATCATGCCAAAGCTGAGAACAATATGGACTCAAAGCTCGAAGAATTTTGTCGTTCCTCGCATCGCCTCAACCGATCATTGTAAGTATGATTCCGCCATACTTTTATGAGTATTCACATGTTGTTTCATTGCTTAAAATTGATCTTTGGGACCTTAGAGAAACTCAACAATGGTATCTTGAGCCATTTGAGCAGGAAACTTTAACTTATGGTTAAAATTGGGTAAATTGAATTTGAGCATGATTTGATAAAATTAATTGATTGAGTATGCTTGAATGATGTTTAATTGAAGTTGGATTTGATTAATTTCATGAAAAGTTGATTGGATCAATTTTTGCCCAAATTTTAGGCTTGGCCGAAAATGGAAGAACCTTAAATGTCATGGTATTTTTGTTTCTTTGATCATTGGATGACTTGAATCAATTGGGTAATGTTGATTTGTAATTCAATTGGATTGAAAACGAAATCGGATTATAAAACCCCAAAATGCCGTGAGTATTGAAGCATGAAAAATGATTGATTTTTGATTAAAATGTGTTGGACATGTTTTGATGAAAATGAGCATAATTAATTGTACAAATTTGTGTTTTGGAAATGTTAATTTGGGTAATTGATTATGGCATACACTTTAGTTTAATTAAGTTATGAAATTTGGAATTTGGTAATTTAATTAATTGGGCCTATTTTGGAAATTGGGCCTGTAAAGTTTTAATTGGGCTTATTGGGCTTGGTTGTACCAAGTTAGGTTTAGGCTAAATTGGTTGGATCCAATTAGGCCCAAAACCATTTCCATAAAGTCCAATTATGACTTAAATGGACCTTTAATTTTAATTGGGCCTAAATTGGTTTCTTGGCAAATTATGGTGATTCCTTAAATCGACTTTGGTATTTGGGTTTGACCCATATTGACCAAAAGTCCATGCCTTAGAAACTAATTGAAAGCCCATTGGACTTTAAATAAATTGACATTGGATGTTAATCAGGCTTTGAGACCCGTAAAGATTAGATTTAGAATCTAAGTCGCAAAGGTACATTAAAAGTGTAACTATTTAATTTGAATAAATAAATGAATTAGTATTAAATACAAATTAAATTGGATTTAATGTTGTAGTTTATTTAATTCAAGAATTCGTACTTTGAGTACTTATTCGCAAAACGAGTTGGACTCGCGCAAAATCAAATCGTTGTTTGAACATTGGATGGTCATTAAATATCAGATTAATTAATTGGATTAGATTGATTGATAACATACTTATGTGAATACATGGTTGCGATGTATGAATAATGTATATCGGATGGATATTAGTTGGGTGGGGCAATTTTGGAAATTGTTGTAATAAATTTAGAATTTATTAAATTGGACCTGCGTGTCCAGCCTATTACCTCCTTACTCTTTGTATTTCTCTTCTCACCTATTCCCATCAATGTAAATGAGGTTTCTTTAGAAGTGTTATGTAATTTGGTAGAAGTAATACTTGTGCTAGCGGGAGAGAGGAATTGGAGAGATTTGTTCTAGGAATAATTGTTGGACAAAATGACCCATAGCGTCACTATTTGCACAGATCATTGTGTTGTTGTAGCAAATTAACTATATGACAAGGAAATTGCACTCTCATCATTAGTGATTAGATCACCATAGATATATAAATGAAGAGAGGTCCATATGATTAGTTCCTGGATTGAGATGATATGAGACAGTATCAGTCCACGAAGGATTAATCATTAAATATCTCTAGCCGTAGTAATTATCGAGACAGGACATCGATAATGCGGAATAGGCTAGTATTGCACTTGTGCGTGTTGTGAGGGCACAACGGCATAGTTCTCATATATATAAGTATTGGATACTTATGCAAGTGCGATAGGAGGTCGTGTTTCACCGATGGTACGGGAAACAGCTTCGCTCTGGATGACCCCTCGGAATCCCATTGGTATTATGACTATGTGTCTATGGGAGGCTGAAATCAAGGTAGGTGTGTATAGTCTTAACCTGAGACTTGCATCGCTAATACTTACGATAATCGATAAACTTGGTTTTGGTGGTAGGGGACTTTTAACAAGTTCTGAGTACCCACTTCTGGGTTTATCAGAGAGTTGTAGAGTATTGGGTGTGATGTCAAGACGGAAGTGTCACTTCAGTCATATGGAGTTGATGTCACGCAGGATAAAATATTATTAAAGAGAGAGAACGATTAATTTGGAATTAATCGATAAAAATAATATATTTGATATATTATAGAAATTGGATTTCGACGCGAAATTAAAATTAGATTTTAATTCGGGCGAACGAATTAATTTAGAATTAATTCGTTAGCGACGTGAATAGTGAATTCGCTAGGCGTAATCATTTAATTACGACGCGACGGAAAATTCGTTAATTTGGAATTAGCGAACCCGAGCCCGAGAGTGATTGCGAGCGCATTCGCATTTCGAATTCGAGCGCGGCACGCGAGTCACATCAAACGTCAAATCGTTTGTCACTTCATGCGTCAGATCAATTGTCACTTGAGTGATGTGACTTGACAACATGTCACTTTATTAAAGTGATGTGATGTGACTTAAAGTAAAAAGTTGAAATGATGGAAAGCTTTAGTGCTTTTTATTTTTGACTTTTGAATTAAAAGTAAGATATTGTTTTATTTAATTTACTTGGTAAATAAAATAAATATATATATTAAATCTTTTCTCTCTCTCACATGCAAGAAACGATCTCTCATTTTCCCTCTCTTTTCTCTCCTCTTCTTCACGGCTTCACTGCCGATTTTCTTCTTGATTTTTCTGGTTTCACCGAAATTTTTGTGAAGCAAATTGAAGAAGACTTAGTGCTAGCACACCATGATGATACATAGGTGATAGGGAAGTGTCTTCATGAGCTTGGATTTAATTTTTGAAGCTTGAAGCTTTGAGCTTCAATGGAGTGCATGCATGGCCGATTCTTGGAGGAACCAAACCAGTCCAAACCGAGCAACCCACTGCCTTGGAGAGCTGTTGCCGTGAGCTTGGAGGAAGCAAAAACGCAACTTGTGTTCATTTCATCAAAACCGAATTCAATGTGAGTATATTCCGCACCTCCTTTGTTGTGTTCATACTCGTTTTTATGCTTGATTTGTTGATCTTGGGACTTGATTTAACTCCAACAATGGTATCAGAGCTATTGGTTGCATAAAAACGAATTAGGGTTCTTGAGCAAATTTGGGGCTTTTCATATACAAGCATGATTTTAACAAATTGTTTGTTTAAGAATGCTTGTATATGATTTAATTTGAGTTATATGTAATCATTTTGATGAAAAAATTAATTGGATTGATTTTCCCTTTCCCCAATTTGCTTAATGTTGGCCAAAACTTTAAATTGGGCAAAATCGATTTTGACTTGTTTTGGTTAAATTGATTGTTTAAGCATGCTTGGATGATGTTTAATTGAGATTGTGCATGATCAATTTCAAGAAATTTGGTTGGATCCAATTTTCCCCAAATTGAAGCTTGGACCGAAAATATGAACCCTAAATTGGCTTGGCATTATTTTGTTTTTTGATCATTGGGTGACTTAAAACAATTGGGTAATGTTGTATTAAAGTTTAATTGGATTGAATTTTGATTGGAACATTTTGCCCAAAATTAGTGGGTTGGCCGAAAATCAAAGGCATGAAATTCATGGTGATTTTTGTTGTTTGATTCATTGGATGAGTTAAACTGATTTGGGAAATGATGATTGTGGATTCAATTGGATTGAAACCGAATCGAATTGAAAAACCCCTAATTGCCGAGACTTGAAAGCATGTAAATTGGGTTTGATTTTAATTGAATTGTGTTGGACACTATTTGGTTGTTAAAGTGCATGATTAGTTAGGCTAATTGATGTTTTAGAAATGTTAATTGGGTAATTGATTGTGTATTACACTTAGGTTAATTAATTGTGAAATTTGGAATTTTATAAGTTAAATTATTTGGGCTTGATTTTGGAAATTGGGCTTGTTAGGTTGTAATTGGCTTTTGAGCTTTGTTGTAATAAAGTTGGGTTTAGGCAAAATTGGTTGGATCCAATTAGGCCCAAAACCGAATTCAAAAGGTCCAATTATGACTTAATGGACCTTAATTATTTATTGGGCCTAATGGGCCAAAATTAATTAAAGGCTTATGGGGTAACTCCCGGATTGGACTTTGGTTGCGGGTTTGACCCGAGTTGACCAAAAGTCCACGCCTCAAGAAATTAATTAAAAGCCCATTGGACTTTAATTAAATTAATATTGGATATTAATCGGGCTTTGAGACCCGTAACGATTAAATTTGGAATTTAAGTCGTAAAGGTTTATTTTATAAAGTGTAATATTTAATTTGGAATTAAATAATGAATTAGAATTAAATACGTATTAAATTGGATTTATCATGTAATTTAATTTAATTCGTAGAAATCGTACTTTGAGTACGTGTTCGCAATACGAGTTTGACTCGAACAAAATCAAATCTTTGTTTGAACATTGGATGATCACTAATTATCAAGATTAATTAATTTGATTAGATTGATTGATAACATGCTTGTATGAATACATGGTTGTGATGTTTGAATAATGTATATCGGATGGATATTAGCCGGGTGGGGCGATTTTGAAATTGTAATAAATTTGATTTATTAATTGGACCTGCGTGTCCAGCCTTATCTCCTATTTCATGTATTCTCTTCTCACCTATTCCCCTCTATGTATATGAGGTTTCTTTAGAAGTGTAGTGTAACGGGTAGAAGTAATACTAGTGATAGCTTGAGTGAGAAAGGGAGAGATTTGATCTAGGATCAATGTGTAAAGTATCCATCCGCATATCATTATTATTTATTTTCATATACGCTTTATTATGTATTTAGAATGCATGTTTAAGGGTGTATGATGATGAGACCTTAACAAAGATAATTAAATTGATAGCCAATTTGCACGCGAAAAAACCCTCGTTTTATATTAATCATATATCCTCCATTGAATGATTCTTGTTCAAGATCCGAAGTTGGCATTGGTTTTTATTGGCCAAAGTCAAGGCCTTTGTCAATCAAGGATGTACTTGAATCATGAGAGTTTTGTTGCATATCGGTGTCTTGTCCAAATCGTGATTTTTATTGGCCAAAGTCAAGATCACTTTTTGTCCAATGACATTGATTACGAAACTTTCCTCGTCAATGGGTCCCGCTTAACTGGAATCATTAGGTTTTTTTTTGGCCAAAGCCAAGGCCTAGATGATTCGGAGGATAGGGTTAGGAAAATGTAATGGATACATTGACATTATACATATGTTTCGGACTTGGATGTCCACCTAACCGGATCTAGGAATTGGATGAGATCCAATTGATCATAGAGATCTACCTAAGTTAAATAGCATAAAACTTTTATTGGCCAAAGTCAAGGTTGTGTGTTATTTAACGGGATCCTAGCCCACTAGGAAACGCGGTTTCCCGAGTACTCCACAGAGGGTTAGAGGCTCGACGAAAAATAGTGGGAGGCAAGTATTGAATTTGCAACATTCGTTCAATACTCGCTAAACACGCTCATTTAAATTATTCGTCGTTATATTAAATGTTAGTAGACTAATATTTAAATTGTTGTTTTAATAAACAGTTGGACTGTATTATACTTGATTATATATAATTGGATTATATTAATCAATATATTTGAATTAATTAATTCAGTTTACAGTTGATTTTATAATTGGATTATAGTAATCAATGTAATTGAGGTTAATTAATTTGGATTATATTTGATTATATAGTTGGACTATTATAATCATTATAATATATATAGTACCACTAATCGTTGGTTAAATAGTTGGACTATTGTAATCAAGATAAGAAATTGAAAAGTTGGATATTTAAAATATAATCTGGCATTAAAATATTTTAAATGATTTAATTTTCAAATTGGGAATAAATAATAGGTTACTTTATTTGATAAAATAACTCATTATACCTTAAGCCCAAAATTAAGCAATATAAGTAGAGCATAAAATCTTTGGAAGATTTATGTGATGATGACTTTAATGCTAATTTAATTTAATATACTTGTCATAAATCTAATTTTTTGATTTAAGAAGTATAAAATTGCAATTTATAATTCTTGAGAATTAATTGACTATTCTAGAGGAGATAAAGTCAAAGTTTGCAATTGGGGATGTAGCACGAGGTGCACATCGTTTCGATATTCTAAAAACCCAAGGCTTGGCCTAAGGTTCCTAAAATATTGAAAAGGATAATTGACATATACCAAAGTGACTGCCATTTGGATATGGAAGACACGAAGGAATTAAGAAAGGGCGAGGCCTGACTTTAAATATATTTGTCTAAGTTTGTTCACTACTAGTATTGAAATTAGATTTTAAAATACTTAGTGTGGAACATAAAATATATATGTATTGATATTCAGAATCTGCTTTGAGCAGGATACTGACTTCAAGCTGAGATTCTCTGCGAATCGGAAACGGGACGAAAGTCGCTATTTCGACCGTAGATACCTAAGTTTAGGAACTACCCTTTGGGTGTGTACTTAAATTAGGAACTGTTATAATGTAACTAGTTTGACTAGAAACATTATCTCTTATCAGTGTTTAACCCACTGCGGGTGAACCTTTATATTCTAAAACACTAAAGTGTTTTATTATATAAAGATGATACTGAGATAAATACATTAGATGTAAATAACAGAATTTATATTTTGAATATAATAAAATCTCAAACATATAAATGACAAATAAATAGCTCAAATTGATTTGATCATAGAGACTTATTTATGGCATTGTTGTCTAGGACACAATTAAACGAGACACGTCAGTTAGACGGTGTGTCCGAACTAAAACCGAATTTGTTGGACATGATAAGGTTTATCACGAGTCGCTCTGAGCTATTGTTTCCTTCAATAGGATATGTATTAACAGTGCAAAACTTATTTAGAATAAAGGTTCCATGAAAATCTGTTTGACAGATGTCATATAGGATATGAACAGGGAAGAAACAGGGTTTCTCATTCCTGATAATTTGGGTATGCCAGGCATGACGTTTGGATGATACCAAACTAAAAGACCCAATTGGATAAGTGCCAATATAGGTTTTCCTAAGGGAAACCTTAAGTATAGTACTTGTAATTCTCACATGAGAACAATGTGATTGTTGCTCACCATGCGGTTTTTCCTGAGAGGAATACCGATATGCAGTGGTCAGTGGGAGGATAGTGATACTCGATGAAAATCGGAGTAATACTATTCAAAGCACGAAGTCCTTAATGGAACACAAACAGTTCATCAATGATGAATCTGTACCATTAATCTTCAAATACACAAGAAACTTCGTAGATCGGATAGAGTCAGAAAAACAACTAGGGTATGGGTTTCTGATCTAACCTCATTAAGATGTCAATCTTATGGAGGTGCCATCCGACTACGTTTAGAGGAAGTGATACGAGGTATCGACTCTCTTACGGCAAAGTGCCATGAATCCGAAATGGATTCCATGTATAACAACTATTTTGGATACTAGTTGTTGTACCATAAGGCATTGTGCCTATGGTACATTAAACGTCTTCAAAGAAGACATACATGGATGGCAACATACCAACGTACAAAGCTAGGCCTTTTGACGGAAAGGTATCGTTATCAACATTGTGTTAATAACGGTTCAACCTTTTACCTGTTGCCATGGTAAATCCATTTTGAAAATGCTTGAAAATAACTGTATATTTCATTTATGAAATATGTCAGTTATAAATCAAAATCGCTTTCCTGAAAAGGAACCTTTTGGAGGATGTTTACAACATCCTGACGATTTTGTATAACCGACAAACAAGGTTTGCGGGTTATTCGATCCATGTTTGGATCAATGCAAGCATAAGGTTCTTGGAACTGACGTTTTGAAATAATCATAATGGTTTATGATTTGACTCAAAACGAAATAATTCTTGTGTATATAAGGAGGTTAGTGGGAGGGCGCACTGACAGTGAAATTCCCATAAAGCAATGGTGAAAGCTTGGCTTTCATAGATTTCTTTAATAGAAATTTCCGTAGAATTCGGGAGTAACAACCTTTATTCAAGGAATAAAGATCTACTGTGATAGATTTGGAGTTGTTAACACTCTCTGGAAATTGTACATTTAAAATGTACTTGTATTGGTGTCTCATATGCTTCGAGCATATGAGAGTCACAATCGGGTCAATCCAAGTGATAGTCACTGGATTGAAGTTGAGAACATCTGTTAGTATCTCAGAGAACTAAAGATGCTATCTTAAACTATGGAGAAGGAGAACTTGTAGTGACTGGGATCACTACTGCAAGTTTCCAAACAATTAAAATACTACGGTACTATAAAGTTTGAATAACAGGGACAGTGAGCTGGAAATCTTCCTAGCAAGATAACTGTTGCCGAATAAACAACAAATGCGGATTATTGCTGCAGCTGAGGCAGCAATAGAAGACCATCTGGGTCGAAAATAAATCTAATAAGATTAGATAAAGTTCTGTTAGCAGCTGAGCTAGGCGTCAGCATAGGCTAAGGAATTAAAGGTCTCATCGACGATCCAGATATATACTTCTATATCATCTGATTCGTTCGGATCATACATCGTGGCGATGTGATGATCGTATAAATCGCGTCAATGATAAACAAACAAATCCGCTGACGAAAACCTTTCCTCAGCAATTTGAGCGAATTGTACATAGTTCGGGTGTCAGACACTCGAGTGACTGGCTATGTGCCAAGTGGGAGATTGTTGGACAAAATGACCCATAGCGTCACTATTTGCACAGATCATTGTGTTGTTGTAGCAAATTAACTATATGACAAGGAAATTGCACTCTCATCATTAGTGATTAGATCACCATAGATATATAAATGAAGAGAGGTCCATATGATTAGTTCCTGGATTGAGATGATATGAGACAGTATCAGTCCACGAAGGATTAATCATTAAATATCCCTAGCCGTAGTATTATCGAGACAGGACATCGATAATGCGGAATAGGCTAGTATTGCACTTGTGCGTGTTGTGAGGGCACAACGGCATAGTTCTCATATATATAAGTATTGTATACTTATGCAAGTGCGATAGGAGGTCGTGTTTCACCGATGGTAACGGAAACAGCTTCGCTCTGGATAGACCCCTCGGAATCCCATTGGTATTATGACTATGTGTCTATGGGAGGCCGAAATCAAGGTAGGTGTGTATAGTCTTAACCTGAGACTTGCATCGCTAATACTTACGATAATCGATAAACTTTGGTTTTGGTGGTAGGGGACTTTTAACAAGTTCTGAGTACACCACTTCTGGGTTTATCAGAGAGTTGTAGAGTATTGGGTATGATGTCAAGACGGAAGTGTCACTTCAGTCATATTGGAGTTGATGTCACGCAGGATACGGTACTAGTGCTCTTGAGTGTTGCGCAACCAATCGGGATATTGTGACCAGGTCATGTATATCCGATTATAGAGACTATGTTACCAGACATCCGACATGTGCTTCGGACGGGGCAGACACTTATCCAGCCCCAGCCCTAGCACGTGACTATCCGATATTGGGCCAATATACACAATACTACGGTATACTACGCTTGATACAGATCTATATATTCCTGTAAGAATATTTCTGGAGAATTGGGTAGGCATGGCGCTTTGCTAGAAGCCAACCTTGTCTTGTAAATCGGTACAAACGTAGCACGAGGTACTTACGTGTTCGGATAGTCCGATAACCGTATTTACTGCCAACATATCCGGAGATCTCATGGGTCGCTTCCTGAAGATTCACCGATGACGTATGACTCGCACTTTGATTAATCTGGGATTAATTAGAAGAGAGAGATAGATTAATAATCTGGGATTAATTCGATGAGAGAGAAAATTATTCTGGGATTATTTCGGAGAGTATTTTATCTGGGATATAAAATATTAATTAAAGAGAGAGAACGATTAATTTGGAATAATCGATAAAATAATATATTTGATATTATATAGAAATTTGATTTCGACGCGAAATTAAAATTAGATTTTAATTCGGGCGAACGAATTAATTTAGAATTAATTCGTTAGCGACGTGAATAGTGAATTCGCTAGGCGTAATCATTTAATTACGACGCGACGGAAAATTCGTTAATTTGGAATTAGCGAACCCGCCCGAGAGAGTGATTGCGAGCGCATTCGCATTTCGAATTCGAGCACGGCACGCGAGTCACATCAAGCGTCAAATCGTTTGTCACATCATGCGTCAAATCAATTGTCACTTTGAGTGATGTGACTTGACAACATGTCACTTTATTAAAGTGATGTGATGTGACTTAAAGTAAAAAGTTGAAATGATGGAAAGCTTTATTGCTTTTTATTTTTGACTTTTGAATTAAAAGTAAGATATATGTTTTATTTAATTTACTTGGTAAATAAAATAAATATATATATTAATCTTTTCTCTCTCTCACATGCAAGAAACGATCTCTCATTTTCCCTCTCTTTTCTCTCCTCTTTCTTCACGGCTTCACTGCCGATTTTCTTCTTGATTTTTCTGGTTTCACCGAAATTTTTGAGAAGCAAATTGAAGAAGACTTAGTGCTAGCACACCATGAGTGATACATAGGTGATAGGGAAGTGTCTTCATGAGCTTGGATTTAATTTTGAAGCTTGAAGCTTTGAGCTTCAATGGAGTGCATGCATGGCCAATTCTTGGAGGAACCAAACCAGTCCAAACCGAGCAACCCACTGCCTTGGAGAGCTGTTGCCGTGAGCTTGGAGGAAGTAAAAACGCAACTTGTGTTCATTTCATCAAAACCGAATTCAATGTGAGTATATTCCGCACCTCCTTTGTTGTGTTCATACTCGTTTTTATGCTTGATTTGTTGATCTTGGGACTTGATTTAACTCCAACAATAATGTGTTAAGTATCCATCCGCATATCATTATTATATTTATTTATATGCGCCTTATTATGTATTTAGAATGCATGTTTAAGGGTGTATGATGATGAGACCTTAACAAAGATAATTAATTGGTTGCCAATTGCACGCAAAAAAACCCTCAACATCCTATTAAGCGTTTTTCTTTCCATTGAGTGATTCTTACTCAAGATCCAAGACTGTCACTGGTTTGTTGGCCAAAGTCAAGACCTTTGTCCGTCGAGGATGTGTTTGAATCACGAAGGCTTTGTTCCATATCGGTGTCTTGTCCAAGTTGTTATTTGTTGGCCAAAGTCAAGATCACTTCTTGTCCATCGACATTGATTACGAAGCTTTCCATGGTCAATGGGTTCCGCTTAACGGAGATCACTAAGTTTGTTGTTCCAAAGCCAAGGCTTAGTTGATTCAGAGGAAAAAGGTTAGGCAATATATTGGATATATTGACCTTGTTAATTATCATACAATTTGTTGGCCAAAGTCAAGATTGTGTGTTATTTAACGGGATCCTAGCCCACTAGGAAACAAGGTTTCCCGAGTACTCCACAGAGGGTTAGAGGCTCACCGAAAAATAGTGGGGGCAAGTATTAAATTTGCAATATTCGTTTAGTTACTTGCCATACGCGCTCATTTCAAATTTTCATCGTTAAATTAATATATTAGTTGGACTAATATTTAATTGTTGTTTTAATAAACAGTTGGACTGTATTTAAACTATTTCATTTATAGTTGATTATATAATTGGATTATAGTAATCAATATAATTGAATTTAAACTTATTAAATTATAGTAATTATATAGTTGGACTATAGTAATCATTATAATCAATAGTACCTAAAATCGTTGATTGGATAGTTGGACTATAGCAATCAAGATAATTGAAAGATTAGTGTTTAAAACATAATCCTGGGTGAAAAATGTTTTTAAACGACTTTAATTTTCAAATTGGGAATAATTTCAGGATAGTCCTGGAAACCGAGAAGTTACTTTTTTTGATATAGTGACGTCTCGAGCCTAAGCCCAGAGTTTAGCAAATAGTAGAACATGATATTTGGAATATTCATGTGATTATAACTTTAGTTCTTAATCCATTAAGCTTGCCAAATAGACTCCTTAATTTCTTATCAGAACTAAGTATTAGATCCTTATAATATGATAATGAAATTGAAGGATCTTCATATATCTATCCTTAGATATTAGAAGTTCTAATTGCAATAGTAAACTCTTGGAGAGTTAATGGATATACTCAAGGAGACAAAGCCAAAGTTTGCAAAGAGGCAAGTAGCGTAAGGCGCATCTTATTTCGACATTCTAGAAGGCCAAGGTTTGGCCAAAGGCTTCTGGGGTGTGGAAAAGGGGCAAAGGCAAAATCATTATAATCTTCTGGAAGACATATGACATATCCCAAAATGTGTACCTAAACTGTGGCAAACGGGGTCACTGGAAGCGCGACGGCCGTATGGACAAGGCAGACATGAAGGAATTGAAGACGGGCAAGGCTCTGACTTCAAATATGTTTTTCATAAATATGTTCACTACTAGTATTAAAATTGGATTTTAGATACTAAATGTGGTACATAAATATGCATTGATGTGTAGAATCTGCTCAAAGCAGGATACTGACTTCAGTTGAGATTAATTTGCGAATCGAAAACGGGACGACAGTCGCTGTTTTAACCGTAGATACCTAAGTTTAGGAACTACCCTTCGGGTGTGTACTTAAATTAGGAAACTATTAAAATGTAACTAGTTTGACTAGATATATTATCTCTATATCAGAGTATTACTCGTTGCGAGTATACCTTTATATTCTAGAACACTAAAGTGTTTTATTTTATAAAGATGATATTGAGATAAACACATTAGATGTGAATAACAGTATTTATATTTTGAATATAAATAAATCTCAAACATAAAAGATGACAAACAAATAACTCAAACTGATTTAATCAGTTGAGACTTTTATGTGGCATTGTTGTCTGGGACACAATTAATCAAGACTCGTATATCCACACTTTCAATGAGTGGGTACTAGGACTGATTTGATTTCATTCAAATGATATCTACGAATCTAGTTTATTGGGCAAAGTGCCTATAACACATTTACTTGGTAAAAGTGTAAGTGCCACCGATCTGTTAGCCCTCAGTCATAATGACGTAAGTGGGCCCATGTCTAGATAGGCTAGAGGTGGATATGAATGTTTCGTGACCTTTACGGATGTGGCATCGCGTTATGGTTATGTGTTTCTTTTGAAACACAGATCGGAAAATTTTAGAGTTTCGATATGAAATAAACAAACAGATTGGCTAAAGTATTAAACAGTAATGGTTAGACCATGATGGAAAATACTTAAGCAATAAGCTTCTCATATACTTGAAATAGTATAATATTCTTTCAATAAGGACTCCCCCCGGAACATGTCAGTTGGACGGTGTGTCCGAACGGAGAAATCAAATTCTGTTGGACATGATAAGGTTAATCATGAGTCACTCTGAGCTACCATTTCCTTCAACGGATACGCATTTAACAGTGCAAAACTTATTTTGAATAAGGTTCCATAAAATCTGTTTGACAGACTTCATATTAGATTTGAACAGGAAAAAAACTAGGTTTTCTCATTCCTGAAGATTTGGGTATGCTAGGCATATGTTTGGATGATACCAAACTAAAACCCAAATTGGATAAGTGCCTAATAATGGTTATCCTAGGGAAACCAAAGTATAGTACTTATACAACTCACAAGAGAACAATGCAATTGTTGCTCTCTATGGGGTTTTCCTAAGAGGAATACCGATATGCAGTGGTAAATGGGAGGAAAGTAAAACTCGATGAAAATCGGAGTAATACTATTCCAGGTACCGATTCCTTAATGGAACACAAATAGTTCATCAAGGATGAATCTATACCAATAATCTTCGAATACACAAGAACCGCGTAAGTTGGAGAGAGTCAGAAAATAACCTAGGGTATGGGTTTTTTATCTCACCTCATAAAGATGTTAATCTTATTAAGAATACGAACTTACTACGTATGAGGAAGTTATACAAGGTATCGAATCCCTATTATGGAAAAGTGCCATGAAGTCCGAAATGGATTCCATGTATAACAACCAAGTTTGGACACTAGTTTTTATACCGCAAGGCATTGTGCTTATAGGTACTGTATAAGTCTTCACAGAAACGAATATGGAAGGCAACATACCAACGTACTAAGCTAGGCTTGTAGCGAAAAAGTATCGTTATCATTATTGTGTCGATTGCGACGAAACCTTTTATCAGTTGCCATGGTTAAATCCATTTGGACAATGCTTGCTAATGCTGCATGTTTCATTTATGAAATATTGCAGCTGAATGCCAAAACCGCTTTCCTTAATGGAAACCTTTCGGAGATGTTTAAAACATCCTGATGCTTTTTTCGTACCAAAACTAGCAAACAAGGTTTGCAGGTTATTCGATCCATGTATGGATTGAAGCAAGCATTCCATTCTTGGAATTATCGGTTTGATGTAATCATAATGATGTATGATTTAATTCAAAACGAAAATGATTCTTGTGTATATAAGGAGGTTAGTGGGAGCGCATTGACAGTGATGTCCTATGTAATAATGACATATCATTTCTTGGAAATGATATTCCCATAAAACAATCGGTGAACGCTTGGCTTTCATAAAAAATTCTCCGTATAATTCTTTGGATATACAACCTTTATTCTAGGAATAAAGATCTACTGGGATAGATTTAAAGTTGTTAATACTCTCCAAGAACTCGTACATTAATAAATGTACGTGACCTGGTGTCTCATACGTTTTGAGCATATGGAGTCAAAATCGGGCCAATCCAAGTGATAGTCACTGGATTGAAGGTTAGAACATCCTTTTGTATCTTAGAGAACTAAGGATGTTGTCTTATAATATGGAGATGGAGAACTTGAAGTGACTGGTATCACTGTTGCAAGTTTCCTAAACCGATAAAACGACTATAAGTCGTAACAACGGTGCTATAAAGTTTGAATAACGGAACAGTGAGCTGGAAATCTTCCAAGCAAGATAATGTTACCGAATAAACAACAAAAGCGGGTAATTGCTGCATTAGAGGCAACAATAGAAGCCTTCTGGATTGATAATAATCTAATTAGATTAGATATAGTTCTGTTAGCAGCTGAGCTAGGCTACAGCGCAGGCTAAAGAATTAATGGTCTCATCAATGATCCAGATATATACTTCAATTATTCATCTGATTCGTTCAGATCTTACATCGTGGCGACGTGATGATCGAATAAATCGCATCAGATGATAATCATGCAAATCCGCTGACGAAAGCATTTTCTCAGCAGAAATTTGAGCGAACCGTACATAGTTCGGATGTAGGACACTTGAGTGATTGCCTATAGGCCAAGTGGGACATTGTTGGATAGTTATGGCCAATAGCATCACTATTTGTACAGATCATGGTGTTGTTGTACAAATTAACTATGTGACAAAAGAATTTTCTCTTTCATCATTTGTAATTAGATTACCAAGATGTATAAATGATGAAAGGTCCATATGATTAGTTCCGATTGAGATGATATGAGACAGTATCAATCCATGATGGTTCAATCATTAAATATCCCTAGTCAGAGTATTATCGAGATTGGACATCGATAATGTGGAATAGACTAGTTTTGCACTTGTGCGCGTTGTGAGGGCATAACGACATAGTTCTCATATAGTTGGGTATATAGATATTCATGCAAGTGTAATAGGAGGTTGTGTTTACCGATGGTACGGGAAACAGCTTCGCTCTGGATAGACCCCTCGGAATTCCATTGGTAGTATGACTATGTGTCCATGGAAGTCCGAATCAGGGTAGGTGTATTTGGTCTTAACCTGAGACTTGCACCGCTAATACTTGTGACAATCAATATACTTTGGTTTGGGTCATCCAGAGCTTTAACAGGTTCTGTGTACACCTCTTCTGGGTATATTGAGAATCGTAGTGTATTGGGTGTGATGTCAAGATGAAAGTATCACTCCAGTCATAGTGGAGATGATGATCACGTAGGATACGAAACCGGTGCTCTTATGTACTGCAGTCATTGGGATAATATGACTAGGTCATGATTATTCGATTATAGAGACTAGTTACCAGAGATCCGATATGTGCTTCGTTCGGGGTAGACACAATTCCAGCCCCAGGCCTTGCACGTGACATCCGATACTGGATTGAAATACACAATACTACGTATACTACGCCTTATATAGATCACATATTCCTGTAAGGATATTTCTGGAGAATTGGGTAGGCATGGCGCTTTGCTAGAAGCCAACCTTGTCTTGTAAATTGGTAAAAATGTAGTACTAGATACTTACGTGTTCAGATAGTCCGATGATCGGATTTACTGCCAATATATTCAGGGATCTCATGGGTCGCTTCCCGAAGATTCACCGAGGACGTATGACTCAACTTATTAATCTGGGATTAATTAATGAGAGAGATAAAATTAATCTAGGATTAATTACGGATATGTTTTATCTGGGATAAAATATAATTAAAGAGAGAGAACGATTAATTTAGAATTAATCGATAAAATAATATATTGGATATATTATATGAAATTGGATTTTGACGCGGAATTGAAATTGGATTTTAATTCGGGGAAACGAGTTAATTTAGAATTAATTCGTTAGCGACGTGAATAGTAATTTTGATAGGCATAATTATTTAATTACGTCGCAATGGAAAATTCGTTAATTTGGAATTAGAGAACCCGAGCCCGGAAGTGTTTGCGGGCGCACTCGCATTGCGAATTTAAGTGCGGCCCACAAGTCACATCAAGCGTCAAATCAGTAGTCACATCAAGCGTCAAATCATAAGTCACTTGAGTGATATGACAACTTGTCACTTGATTGATTGATGGAGGTGGTTGGATGGCTTTAATGCCATTTACCAATTTTGAATTTGGTATATCTTATTTGTTTTTGGAAAACAAAACAATCCAACACATTTCTTCTCTCTTTCCTCTTCACTTGCTCACGGCCAATGGCCATTTTTCTTCTTCCGATTTTCTGGTTTCACCGAGAATGAAGGAGGAGCATAAGGAAATTTTGCTACAAAATTTCCGGAGTGCTAGCACACATTCGGAGTCTTGCGAAGGTGATAGGGAAACCCACCCGTTGCCATGGAATCACACACGAAGCTTGAGTTTCATGAACCACCATGGCCGAATTTTGGAGCTCAAAATCATGCCAAAGCCGAGAACAATATGGACTCAAAGCTTGAAGAATTTTGTCGTTCCTCACATCGCCTCAACCGATCGTTGTAAGTATGATTCCGCCATACCTTTACGAGTATTCACATGTTGTTTCATTGCTTAAAATTGATCCTTGGGACCTTAGAGAAACCCAACATATATTACTACCACTAGGGATATTTAATGATTAAACCTTCATGGATTGATACTGTCTCATATCTTATCAATCCGGAACTAATCATATGGACCTTCTATCATTTATACATATTGGTAATCTAATTACAAATGATAAAAGGGCAATTTCCTTTGTCACATAGGTAATTTGTACAACAACACCATGATCTGTACAAATAGTGATGCTATTGGTCATAACTGTCCAACATACATTCCTCCATTAGGACAAATTTAAGGTATTCGAAGACCAAAATAACATTCATGTCACTTTTCCATTTAACATAGTTTTCCCCGGTTATTTTTATTGTGTTAGAGAATTGAGATAATTGCAGATGCCATGGCTGAAAGAATAAGAAATGCGCATTCAACATTCATTCGTCGCATATTAAAATTGTCAAACATTTAGGTATAAAATTAAACATGATGCATGATCAATGTATAATGAATTTGAAACCTAAAAGAATTACTATGCCATGGTTATCTATCATTCCACAAATAAGTGCCGCCGTAGGGAAGGTCAAGTATTCGCATGATAGACGGAGACGTTATCAATTGATTAATTATATCTAAAATAACTTTTATTCCTATATTAATCAACTACCATTATTTTGATCAAGAAATCCTTGATTAACAACTTAATCATTCCTTTGTGAGTGTGACCATTATTTCGGAACCCTTGGAAATAACTTGTGAAGTGCCACCGTAAGGTAGGTCAAATCACTAGATACATCTAGAGTCTATATCTTCTCGCATGAGTTGTGCGTCGTGACGCGCTAAACATTGCGTCGTGACGCAACCCAGTTTCCAGGGCTGGAAATTATAAAAATATACATATTTCAAATTGCGTTGACCGAGCTCTTATTTTTCTATACTAATCTAATTAGTACAACAAATCCAAGGCATCCCTTGGTCTTAAAATCTTTCTCCGTCATAAGTCATTTGCGGCATCAGCTCCTCAAAGTTTCAAATAGGGTTACATAATGGACTTATTACAAAGGAAATAAACTTATAACACTTGAAAGAATATAACCTTATGGTCTTACATTTCCAATGCTAAAAACAAGAGCTGGAAAAATTAACGATCAACATAATTCATTCATCACATGATTCAAAAGTTAACATTCATCACATAAACATTAAAATCATTCATCTCATGAATCTAATTGTGCATACTAATCACAACATGCATTTTAATAATCTATATCTCAAATAAATTATTAAAACTAAAATGAGAAGGGTTAAGAAAACTTTTCAACCTTAAGCTCTCGATGTCAATTGTAGGAACGTATTTCCTTAGCGCGGTGAAAGTTTCTTGTGTGGGTGCCAGCTCCGGTATGGATATTTAAAATTTTCTTTGCCTTATTCCTTTATTGTAGTATTTGAAATCAATCATTTGATGTCCAACGCATGGATCAACCACTCGATCTTCCAAACTATGACTCGAAACCAACTAACCAAAGTGTGGACTTCACTCATAAAGATTAAACTCTAAACAACTTAGATAATAAAGATGTCAAAATGGTGTTTGGCTTTTGGAATTTCAAACAATCTCACAAAACTTGTGAATGCTTGAAGTCTCTATATTTTCTCTCCTTTGGACTTGTGTGAATGAATGCAAAAATGTTAACCTATGAAGTGAGAGAAATGGTAGATATTATATTCTCTTACACATGCCAACTAACCTTGTCATTAGCATCTAAAAGCTTCTCTTGCAATGGCCAACATAAAATGGGAATGTCATACCAAAGCATAAGAAATGATAAGCTAAAGACAATGACTTTTTGATGAAGCATCTAATGCTTTATTTCAATGGAAAACACATAAATGTGGAGGCCATACCAAAGTATAAAAATGGATTAGCTTATGACAAAACTATAACATATATACATGCCACCTAATAGGACAAAATAAGTTGGAGAGCATGGCAAGCCATATGGCTGTTGGAGTTTCTACGGTCCCGAGGATCGAATACAAAGCAAGAAATAACATGTGAATACATTCGAGGGAGTTGCGGAATACTCACATCGATCGGTTGAGCGATGCGGCAACGAAAAAAATTCAATTTTCCGCCCACTGGAAGTCACGGTAGTGAGCTGCTGTGATGTCTCCATTTTCGACCATTGTTGGTCCTTCGTCAAGCTCCAAGATTCGTCAAATGATTCCAAGCTAATGGGTGGACTTCCCTATCACATTCGCATGTCTCTCGGAGTGCTAGCTCTTGATGTTTTTGCCACAAAAACATCACACTTTGCTTCCATTTTTCTTCCATTTTCACGGTCAAACCAGAAGAAAAATGGCATGTTGGCCAAATGAGAGAGATGAAGATTTTGGCTCCCAAAATCGTGAGAAGAGAGAGAGAATTAGAAAATGTGTAAAATGGTTAATTGATTTCTCAAAATCAATTTAACATATACCAAATAATAAAATAACAATATATGTCATTCAAGCTTTCAAAAGCTTTCAACCATTTCCATCAAGTCACATCACTCAATCAATCAATGTGACAAGTTGTCACATCACTCAAAGTGACTAATGATTTGACGCTTGATGCGACTAATGATTTGACACTTGATTTGACTTACGTGCAGTACTCGAATTCGAAATGCGAATGCGCTCGCAAACAATCCCGGGCTCGTGTTCGCTAATTCCAAATTAAAAAAAATTTCGTTGCGATGCAATTAAATGATTATGCTTAGCGAAATCACTATTCACGTCGCTGACGAATAAATTCTAAATTAACTCGTTTGCCCGAATTAAAATCTGATTTTAATTCCGCGTCGAAATCCAATTTCGATTAATATATCAAATATATTAATTTATCGATTAATTCCAAATTAATCGTTATCTCTCTTTAAATGATATTTTATCATAGATAAAATATCTCCGCAATTAATCCCAGATTAATTTTCTCTCTCATCTAATTAATCCCAGATTAATAAAGTGCGAGTCATACGTCATCGGTGAATATTCGGGAAGCGACCCATGAGATCCCCGGATGTGTTGGCAGTAAATCGGGTCGTCAGACTATCTGAACACGTAAGTACCTAGTACTACATTTGTACCTATTTACAAGACAAGGTTGGCTTCAAGCAAAGCGCCATGCCTACCCAATTTTCCAGAAATATCCTTACAGGAATATAAAGATCTATATCATGTGTAGTATACGTAGTATTGCGTATTTCGATCCAGTATCGGATGATCACATGCAAGGCCTGGGGCTGGTACAATGTCTACCCCGTACGAAGCATATATCGGATTACGAGCAACTAGTCTCTTTATTATCGGATAATCATGACCAAGTCATATTATCCTGACGGTTGCAACCTTTTTAGAGAACCAGTTCTGTATCCCTACGCGATCATCATCTTCATATGACTGGAGTGACAATTCTGTCTTGACATCACACCCAACTAACTACGATTCTCATATACCCAGAAGAGGCGTACATAGAACCTGTTAGCCCCTAGACGACCACAACCAAAGTATATTGATTGTCGCAAGCATTAGCGTGCAAGTCTCAGGTTAAGACCAAATACATCTACCCTGATTTCACACTTCCATAGACACATAGTCATACTACCAATGGAACCGAGGGGGTCTATCTAGAGTGAAGTTGTTTCTCGTACCATCGGTAAACACACCTCCTATACACTTGCATGAGTATCCAATACCCAAATATATGAGAACTATGTCATTATGCTCTCACAACGCGCACAAGTGTAATACTAGTCTTTTACATATTTATCGATGTCCAATCTCGATAATACTCTGACTAGGGATATTTAATGATTTATCCTTCGTGGATTGATACTGTCTCATATCATACTCAATCCAGGAACAAATAATTAGGACCTCCTATCATTTATACATCTTGGTGATCTAATCACAAATGATAAGAGTGCAATCTCCTTTGTCACATAGTTAATTTGTACACAACACCATGATCTGTACAAATAGTGACGCTATGGGTCAAAATTGTCCAACAATCTCCCACTTGGCTTATAGCCAGTCACTCGAGGTGTCTGACACCCGAACTATGTACGGTTGGCTCAAACTACTGAGAAAAGGCTTTCGTCAGCGGATTTGCTTGATTATCATCTGATGTGATTTATTCGATCATCACATCTCCACGGTGCATGATCCAAACGAATCAGATGAATATAAAAGTATGTATCTGTATCGTTGATGAGACCATTAATTCTTTACCTTGTGCTGAAGCCTAGCACAATAGTAGACATAATTATATCTAATCTAATTAGATTTATTATCAACCCAAATGGCTTCTATTGCTGCCTCAGCTGCAGTAATAACCCGCATTTGTTGTTTATTCGGTAACAGTATCTTGCTTGGAAGATTTCCAGCTCACTATTCCGTTATTCAAACTATATAGTGCCGTTATTCGACTTATAGTGGTTTTATCGGTTAGGAAATTTGCTACAGTGATCCCAGTCACTTCAAGTTCTCCATCTCTATAGTATAAGAAAGCATCCTTAGATCTCTAAGATACTAATGGATGTTCTTAACTTTAATCCAGTGACTATCACATGGATTGGCCTGATTGTGAATCCATATGCTCAAAGCGTATGAGACACAGGTCGCGTACATTTTTAAATGTACGAGTTCTCGGAGAGTTTTTCTCGAAAGCCTAACTTTCACCGATCATTTATGGGAATTTCATTTTCCAAGAAATGATGTATTATCATTATTTATAGGACAGCCACTGTCAGTGCGCTCCCACTAACCCTCTTATATACACAAGAATCATTTCGTTTTGAATTAAATCATAAACTATTATGATTACATCAAAACGATAATTCCAAGAACCTAATGCTTGCTTCAATCCAAACATGGATCGAATAACCTGCAAACCTTGTTTGCCAGTTTTAGTACGAAAAACTGACAGGATGTTGTAAACATCCTCCAAAAGTTTCCTTTTCAGGAAAGCGATTTTCCCGTTCAACTGACATATTTCATAAATGAAACATGCAGCATTAGCAAGCATTATCCAAATGGATTTTCCCGCGGCAACAGGTAAAAGGTTGAATCGTAATCAACACAATATTGATAACAATACCTTTCCGCTAAAAGCCTAGCTTTATACGTTGGTATGTTACCATCCATGTATGTCTTCCTTGAAGACTTATATAGTACCAATAGGCACAATGCCTTACGATACATCAACTAGTATCCAAACTGGTTTATATATATGGAATCCATTTCGGATGTCATGGCACTTTGCCATAATAGGGAGTCTATACCTTGTATCACTTCCCATACGTAGTCAGTTGGTATTCCTGAATAAGATTGACATCTTTATGAGGTGAGATCAGAAACCCATACCCCAGGTTGTTTCCTGACTCTCTCCGACATACGCGGTTCTTGTGTATTGGAAGATTAATGGTATAGTTCATCCTTGATGAACTATATATGTTCCATAAGGAATAGGTGACAAGAATAGTATTACTCCAATTTTCATCGAGTTTTACTATCCTCCCACTTTCCATGCATATCGGTATTCCTCTTAGGAAAACCGCATGGCGCGCAACAATTACATTGTTCTCTGGTGAAATGTATAAGTACTATACTTTGGTATCCCTAGGAAACCTTACAATTGGCACTTATCAAATTTGGGTTCTAGTTTGGTATATCCAAACAATGCCTAGCATTCCCAAATCATTAGGAATGAGAAAACTCAGTTTTTTTCCTGTTCATATCTAATATGAATTCTGTCAAACAGATTTTTATGGAACCTTATTCAAAATATGTTCTGCACTGTTGAATGCTTATCCGTTGAAGGAAATGGTAGCTCAGAGCGACTCGTGATTAACCTTATCATGTCTAACAAAATTCGATTTATCACTGTTCGGACACACCGTCAAAACGATGTGTTCCGGGAGGAGTCCTCATTTGAAAGAATACTATACTCTTTTAAGTATATTAGAAACTTATTTCTTAAGTATTTTCCATTACGGTCTAATCGTGACGTTATAATATTTTAGCCAATCTGTTTGTCTATTTCGTGTCGAAACTTTAAAAGTTTCCGATGTTTTTTTTTTCTTCAAAGAAACACATAACCATACGCAATGCCACATCCGTAAAGTCACGAAATGTTCATATCCACCTCTAGCCTAGCTAGACATGGGCCCACTTGCTTCACTTGAACTAGGGCTATCAGATCAGTGGCATTTGCACTTTTAACCAAGTAAAGGTGTTTTAGGCACTTTGTGTTGGTTATTCTAAGGTCCCAAGATCAAACAAGTCATGAAAACATGCGTGAACACATCAACAAGAGGTAGCGGAATACTCACATTGATCAGTTGAGCGATTTGGAGACGAATGAAGTCCAAAACGCACTGCCCTTCACGCCAAACTGCAACAGTCCACTGTCCCTGCAAAACAGAAATTTGAGTGAAGAAACGGAGCTCCTAGCTTCGTCGGATGGATCCGTCTCATGGGGGTGTTGGATAATATGACCCATAGCGTCACTATTTGCCCAGAACATTGTGTTGCTATAGCAAATTAACTATGTAACAAGGAAATTGCACTCTCGTCATTTGTGATTAGATCACCATAGATATATGAATGAAGAGAGGTCCCTATGATTAGTTCCTGGATTGAGATGATATGAGACAGTATCAGTCCACGAAGGATTAATCATTAAATATCCC
>SKCR01014541.1:0-36695 GCA_019454045.1 Zanthoxylum bungeanum
TTAGTCCAACTAACATTAATATTACGACGACGAATAATTTGAATAAGCGCGTATGGCGAGTAATTGAACGAATATTGCAAATTCAATTCTTGCCTCCCACTATTTTCGGAAGCCTCTAACCCTCTGTCGAGTACTCGGGAAACGTGTTTCCTAGTGGGCTAGGATCCCGTTAAATATCACACAATCTTGACTTTGGCCAACAAATTGTATGATAATTAACTAGGTAGATCTCTAAGATCAATTGGATCCAATCCAACTCCTAGATCCAGTAGGTGGACATCCAAGTCCTAAACATATATCATATATATGCCTATATAATCCAATATATACCCTAACCCTATATTTCCTCTGAATCAACTAGGCCTTGGCTTTGGGCACAACAAACCTAGTGATCCCAGTCAAGCGTGGACCCATTGACCATGGAAGCTTCGTAATCAATGTCGTTGGACAAGAAGTGGTCTTGACTTTGGCCAACAAACCACAACTTGGACAAAAACACCAATATGGAACAAAGCCTCGTGATTCAAACACATCTTCGACGGACAAGGGCTTGACTTTGGCCAACAACCCATGCCAATCTAGGATCTTGAGCAAGAATCACTCAATGGAAGGAAAACACCATGATATTTGATGAGGGTTTTTCGTGTGCAAATTGGCTACCAATTTAATTATCTTTGTTAAGGTCTCATCATCATACACCCTTAAAACATGCATTCTAAACACATAATAAAGCGCATATGATAAAATAATAATGATATGCGGATGGATATTTTACACATTGATCCTAGATCAAATCTCTCACTTTCTCTCTCCCACTAGCACAAATATTCTTCTACCCTTTACACTACACTTCTATCAATCAATCTAATCCAATTAATTAATCTGATAATTAAGTGATCATCCAATGTTCATTCAACAAAGATTTGATTTTTTTCGAGTCAAACTCGTATGGCGAACAAGTACTTAAAGTACGAATTCCCGAATTAAATAAACTACACAATTAGATCCAATTCAATTTGTATTTAATTCTAATTCACTATTTAATTCCAAATTAAATAACACACTTTAATAATAAACCCTTTTCGACTTAAATTCCAAATTTAATCGCTACGGGTCTCAAAGCCCGATTAATATCCAATATTAATTTAATTAAAGTCTAATGGGCTTTTAATTAATTTCTTAAGGCGTGGTCTTTTGGTCAACTCGGGTCAAACCCGCAACCAAAGTCCAATCCGGGAGTTACCCCATAAGCCTAATTAATCTTGGCCCATTAGGCCCAATTAAACTTAAAGGTTCATTAGTCGTATTTGGCCTTTTGGAAGCGGTTTTGGGCCTAATTCGATCCAACCATTTTGGCCTAAACCAACTTTGTACACAACAAGTCAATAAACCCAATAAAACTTTAAAAGCCCAAATCCAATTTTAAGGCCCAATAATTTAATTCCAAAAATTCCAAATTTCCCAATTAAATTACCTAAAGTGTATAACATTATTAATTACCCAAATCAAAGTTTCCAAAACATCAAATTTTTCCAATTAATCATGCTTATCATCAATTATCATATCCCAACATAATTTGATCAAAATCAAACCCAATTTCATGCTTCAAGTGTCTCGGCCAAAGAGGGAAATTATGCCCAAATCAATTCAATCCAATTGAACCAAATTAAACATAAATTAACATCCCCAAATGATTTCAAAGTCATCAAATGAACAAAAATAAAAATCCAAGACATTAGGGCACTTACTAAATTCGGCCAACATTAGCAATTTGGGGAAAATTGTTCCAAACACTTTTTCAACAAATTGATCCAATCAAATCCTCAATTAAACATACTTTAAGCATTCTAAATCATCCAATTTCATTAAACATGCTCAAAATCAAGTTTACCCAAATTAAAGTTTTGGCCAACAATAAGCAAATTGGGGAAAATCAATCCAATTAATTTTTCTTCAAATTGATTACATATAACTCTAAGTTATTCATATACAAGCATTCTTAAACAAACAATTTGTCAAAATCATGCTTAAATCAAAAAGCCCCAAATTTTGCTAAGAACCCTAAATTCGTTTTATGCCACAATGGCTCTGATACCATTGTTGAGTTTCAATCAAGTCCCAAGGATCATTTATAAGCATAAAAAACGAGTTGAATACAACCAAATGAGGTGCGGAAAAACTCACATAGATCGGTAGAGATGCACGAAGATGGACCACGAACTGCTCTCCATTGCTCGGCAGTGAGCTGCGCGTGGTAGGGGAGGGGCTGCACGGTGGTGACTGGTTCGGCTTCTCCAATTCGGCCATTGATGGACACCATTGAAGCTCCAAGCTTCAAGCTTCCAAGCTCACGAACTCACTTCCCTATCACCTTAGGATGCCTCCAAGAGTGTGCTAGCACATAGATCTTGTAACAAGATCATTGCTTCTCTCATTTCTTTCGGTCAAACCAGAGAAAGAGATGAAAAATCGGTCCAAGACCGAGAGAGAAGAAGATGAAGTTTTTGGCTCCAAAATGAGCGAAAACGTGTACAGAGGAGAGAGAGGAGGGAAAAGAAAAAGTAATAGGTTTTATTGATTTATTTTCCAAAAATAAATAAAACATATACCCAAAATCTTTTTCCAAAAGCAAAGCATTAAATGCTTGTCAATCAACACAAATCAACTCACATCAATCACTCAAATGTCACATCACTCAAAGTGACATGTGATTTGACGCTTGATGTGATTTGCGATTTGACGCTTGATTTGACTTGCGTGCCGCACTCGAATTCGAAATGCGAATGTGCTCGCAAACAATCCCGGGCTCGGGTTCGCTAATTCCAATTAACGAATTTTCCGTTGCGTCGTAATTAAATGATTACGCCTAGCGAATTCACTATTCACGTCGCTAACGAATTAATTCTAATTAGTTCGTTCGCCCGAATTAAAATCTAATTTCAATTCCGCGCGTCGAAATCTAATTTCGTTATAATATATCGAATATATTAATTTATCGATTAATTCCAAATTAATCGTTCTATCTCTTTAACGATATTTAATATCCGAGATAAAATATCTCCGTAATTAATCCCAGATTAATTTCCTCTCTCATCGAATTAATCCCAGATTAATTAAAGTGCGAGTCATACGTCATCGGTGAATCTTCAGGAACCGACCCATGAGATCTCCGGATATGTTGGCAGTAAAAACGGTCGTCGGACTATCCGAACACGTAAGTATCGCGTACTACTTTTATACTGATTTACAAGACAGGTTGGCTTCTAGCAAAGCGCCATGCCTACCCAATTCTCCAGAAATATTCTTACAGGAATATATAGATCTGTATCAGGCGTAGTAACAATTGTTGTGTATATCGGCCCAGTATCGGATAGTCACGTGCTAGGGCTGGGGCTGGATAAGTGTCTGCCCCTCCGAAGCACATGTCGGATGTCTGTAACATAGTCTCTATAATCGGATATGCATGACCTAGTCATAATATCCCGATGGTTGCGCAACACTTAAGAGCACTAATACCGTATCCTGCGTGACATCATCTCCACTATGACTGAAGTGATACTTCCGTCTTGACATCACACCCCAATACACTACGACTCTCTGATAAACCCAGAAGTGGTGTACGCAGAACCGGTTAAAGCCCTGTACCACCAAGACCAAAGTCTACCGATTGTCGCAAGTATTAGCGATGTAAGTCTCAGGTTAAGACCATACACACCTACCCTGATTTCGGCCTCCCATAGACACATAGTCATAATACCAATGGGATTCCGAGGGGTCTATCCAGAGCGAAGCTGTTTCCCGTACCATCGGTGAAACACAACCTCCTATCGCACTTGCATAAGTATCCAATACTTATATATATGAGAACTATGCCGTTGTGCCCTCACAACGCACACAAGTGCAATACTAGCCTATTCCGCATTATCGATGTCCAGTCTCGATAATACTCCGGCTAGGGATATTTAATGATTAATCCTTCGGGGATTGATACTGTCTCATATCATTCTCAATCCAGGAACTAATCATAGGGACCTCTATTCATTTATATATCTATGGTGATCTAATCACAAATGATGAGAGTGCAATTTCCTTGTCACATAGTTAATTTGCTACAAACAACACAATGATCTGTGCAAATAGTGACGCTATGGGTCATTTTGTCCAACAAGTATTGCATTGTTTAATGTGTATCCCTTGAAGGAAAATGGTAGCTCAGAGCGACTCATAATTAACCTTATCATATCCAATAAAATTTGGTTTCTCTGTGTCGGACACACCGCTCAATTGAGGTGTTCCGGGAGGAGTCCACTGTGAAAGAATACTATACTCTTTGAAATAATTGAGAAACATATTGCTTAGTATTTGCCACCATGGTCTAACCGTGACGGTTTTATACTTTAGTCGATCTGTCTGTCTACTTCGTGTCGAAACTCTTTGATTTTATCAAAATTTCCGATTCGTGTTCACTAGAAACACATAACTATAATGCGATGCCACATCCGTAAAGGTTATTAAGCGTTCATATCCACCTCTAGCCTAGCTAGATATGGGCCCACTTACGTCACTATGAACGAGGGCTAACAGATCGGTGGCACTTATACTTTTACCAAGTAAAAGGTGTTTTGGGCACTTTGCCTAATAAACTAGATTCATAGACATCATTTGAATAGGATCAAATCTGTCCTAGTATCCACTCTTCGAAAGTGTGGATATACGAATCTTGTTAAATGTGTCCCAGACAACAATGCCACAAATAATCTCATCTGATCAAATCAGTTTGAGCTATTCGTTTGTCATGTTATACGTTTGAGATTCATTTATATTCAAAATATAAATATTTTTATTCACATCTAATGTGTTTATCTCAATATCATCTTTATAAAATAAAACACTTTAGTGTTCTAGAATATGAAGGTATACTCGCAACGAGTTATACTCTGATATAGAGATAATGTTTCTAGTCAAACTAGTTACATTGTAACAGTTTCCTAATTTAAGTACATACCCAAAGGGTAGTTCCTAAACTTAGGTTTCTACGGTTAAAACAACGATTGTTGTCCCGTTTCTGATTCGCAGATCAATCTCAACTGAAGTCAGTCTCCTGCTAATCAGCAGATTCCACACATCAGTACATATTTATGTACCACATCTAGTTATCAGAATCCAATTTTGAAACTAATAGCGAACATGTTTATGACAAACATACTTGAAGCCGGAGCCGTGCCCCTCTTCACATCCTTCACGTCTGCCTTGTCCATACTGTATTCACGCTTCCAGTGATCCTGTTTGCCACAGTTTAGGCAGACATATTGGGATATGTCCTTTGTTTTCCTAGAAGACTGTGATGATTTTGCCTTTGCCCCTTTTAGAAGCTCTGGCTCTGCCTCCTTGAGCATAGCCATCAACTCTCCAAGAGTTTACTCTTGGTTCACAATGAACCTGCCCCAACTTTCAGGTAGAGACTATAAGATCAAATCTTTGGTAGTCTCGGCCACGTAGGAAATGCCCAGCTAACCTAGCTGATCGATGTCAGCAATCATCTGCGACACCTTGTGATCGACAGATATACCCTCTGACATACACGAGCGAAAAAACTTTTTTTGCAATTTGTACTTCTAAGATCTAAGAATAGATCTATAAAGATCCTTTAATTTCAATATCATACTATAAGGATCTAATCCTTAATTCTGACGATGGAATTAAAGTGTCATTGCATCTAGCATAAAGGATTGAGCACTAAAGTTATCATCACATGAATCTTCCAAAGATCATGTTCTACTATTTGCTCAACTCCGGGCTTATGCCCGAGATGTAATTCTATCAAATAGAATAACTTCTCAGCTCCCATGACTATCCTGAGGTTTTATTCCCAATTTGAAAATTAAAGCCGCTTAAAGACATTTTCTCCCGCGATTATGTTTTAAACGCTAATCTTTCATTTATCTTGATTGCTATACTTCAACTATCCAATCAACGATTTCATGTACTATTGATTATAATGATTACTATAGTCTAACTATATAATCAACTATAATTGTTTGGTTAAAATTCAGATATATTGATTACTATAATCCAATTATATAAGCAACTATAAATTGAAGTAGTTTGAATACAGTCCAACTGTTTAATTAAAATAATGATTAAATATTAGTCCAACTAATATATTTATTAATTAATGACGAAAAATGAAATGAGCGCGTATTGGCAAGTATCTAAACGAAATTTCAAAATTTAATACTTGCCTCCCATTATTTTTCGACGAGCCTCTAACCCTTTGTTGAGTACTCGGGAACCTTGTTTCCTAGTGGGCTAGGATCCCGTTAAATACACACCACCCTTGACTTTGGCCAACAAGCTGTATGATATTTAACTAGGTAGATCTCTAAGATCAATTGGATCTCATCCAATTTCCTTAGATCCAGTAGGTGGACATCCAAGTCCAAAACATATATCTAATAAGCCAATACATCCGATATATTGCCTAACCTTTTTTTTTCCTCTGAATCAGTTAGCCTTGGATTTGGCATAACAAACTTAATGATTCCAGTGAAGCGGGACCCATTGACCTTGGAAAGCTTCGTTATCGTGTCGATGGACAAGAAGTGATCTTGACTTTGGCCAACAAATCACAACTTGGCAAACATGCGATATGGAAAAAATCCTTCAGATTCAAATGTTTGAAATCTAATAACCATATCCCAAGATCAAACCAAGCAAGATATATATAAGAATGAATAGATTGAAGTAATGGCGGAAACAATACTCACAAAAGCCAAATGTGGATGCAATGGATGAAGCAAAATCTCCTTTGTGCAGTGAAGATTTCGGCCAAGCAGTGAAGAGAAGCTCCAAGCTTGAATTTGATCCTTCCAGCTCTAAGATGAGTTTCCCATATCACCTTGTATGATCCCTTGATGGTGCTAGCCAAAGATGTGTTCTTATGTTCCAAACATACACAAAATCTTCAAGCTTTTGCAACAAAAACCTGAAAATGGAGAGCCAAAGAAACTGTCACAGTTTCGGTAATTAGAGAGGGAGAGAGTAAATGATTTTTGTCTCAAAAATCAATTTATATTTATGTTATAATTATATTAAATAATAATATAAATATAACACAAACCATGCAAGCACTTAGAGTGTCTAACACTCAATTTCCATGCATATCTTTGAGTGCTTTGTACACTATCTTCATGCATTGCATCTTGATTAAAAATACAAATAATGACAAGTGTCATGTGGGCCCCACACGTTTCCAAATGAAAGTGGGCCCACGTGCACTCACGCGTTCGGGTTCGATATTTCCGAAATATCGAGCTTACGTCGCGACGTTAATTAAATCGAATTTAAATAAATAATTGCGCCTAGCGAATTTATTATTTACGTCGCTAACGAATTAATTCTAAATTAATTCGTTTGCCCGAATTAAAATCTAATTTCAATTTCGCGTCGGAATCGAATTCCGTTTATTATATCGAATATAATAATTTTACGATTAATTCTAAATTAATCGTCTCTCTCTTTATACAGTACTTTATCCAAGATAAAGTCTCTCCGTAATTAATCCAAGATTAATCGAGTTTGAATCATACGTCATCGGTGAATCTTCGGGAAGCGACCCAAGAGACCTCTAGATATGTTGGCAGTAAATCCGGTTGTCGAACTATCCGAACACGTACGTACCAAGTACTACGTTTTTACCGATTTACAAGACAAGGTTAGCTTCTAGCAAAACGCCATGCCTACCCAATTCTCTAGAAATATTCTTACTGGAATATTAGATCTATAACAGGCGTAGTATACCGTAGTATAGTGTATATCGAACCAGTATCGGATGATCACATGCTAGGCTGGGGCTGGATAAGTGTCTGCCCCGTCCGAACACATATCGGATGTCAAGCAACCAGTCTCTTTGAATCGGATAATCCTGACCTAGTCATATTATCCCGATGGTTGCAACCATTATAGAGTACTAGTTCTGAATCCCTCGCGATCATCATCTCCATATGTCTGAAGTGATACTTCCATCTTGACATCACATCCAATACACTACGATTCTCGATAAACCCAGAAGAGGTATACACAGAACTCGTTAAAGCCCTGGACCACCAAACCTAAATTTTACCGATTGTCGTAAGTACTAGCGATGCAAATCTCAGGTTAAGATCATATGCACCTACCCTGAAGCGGACTCCCATAGACACGCAGACATACTACCAATGGGATTCCGCGGGGTCTATCCAGAGCGAAGCTGTTTTCCGTACCATCGGTAAAACACAACCTCCTACCGCACTTGCATAAGTATCCAATACTTAAATATATGAGAACTATGCCGTTGTGCCCTCACAACATGCACAAGTGCAGTACTAGTCTATTCCGCATTATCGATGTCCAATCTCGATAATACTACGACTAGGGATATTTAATGATTAAACCTTTATGGATTGATACTGTCTCATATCATCACAATCCGGAACTAATCATAGGGACTTTTACCATTTATATATCAAAGTAAATAAATTACAAAACGGTAAAAGGCAATTTCATTACTACATAGTTAATTTTGTACAATAATACAATATCATTTACAAAATAGTGACGCTATGGGACATTACTGTCTAACAATCTCCCACTTGGCCTATAGCCAGTCACTCAAGCATCTAATACCTGAACTATGTACATGTCGCTCAAACTTTTCCCGAGGAATAGCCTTCGTCAGCGCGGATCTGCAATATTATCCTCTGATGCGATCTTCTCGATCTTCACATCGCCACGATGTATGATCTCTCGAATCAGATGGAATCGTCGAAGAACATGTTTGGATCGTTGATGAGACCTTGGTTCCTTAGCCTGTGCTATAGCCCCGCTATTGTCACAATACAATGGCGGGCTCAGCTGCTAACGGAACTACTCCTAATCCAATTAGGAATTTACGGATCCAAACTGCCTCTTTGCTGCTGCTAACTCATGTTCTTCTCTTCTCCACCTTTTTTTCTCTGCACTGTACTCCGCTTTGTTGAATCGGCAACAGTATCTTGCTTGAAGATTTCCAGCTCACTGCTCCGTTATTCAAGCAAAATATGTACCCGGTTTGCGACTTAAAGTCGTCTCTGTCGGTTTGGAAACTTGCATCAGTATACCCAGATACCTCAAGTTCTCCATCTCCATAGATTAAGAAAACATCCTTAGTTCTTTTAAGATACCTAAGGATATTCTTAACCGCCATCCAGTGATCCTGTCCTGGATCGGCCTGATATCGACTGCACATGCTCAAAGCATAGGACACATCAGGTCGTGTACATATCATGGCATACATGATCGATCCGACTGCCGAGGCGAACGGAGTCCGACTCATGTTGTCTCTCTCATCTTGTGTTTTAGGACACATGTCCCTAGATAGAAAGACGCCATGTGATGTTGGCAACAGTCCCTTCTTGGACTGATCCATGTTGAATCTCTTCAACACTTTATCAATATATGTACTCTGGGAGAGTCCAAGTAGCTTTCTAGATCTATCCCGGTAGATCTTTATTCCTAGAATAAAAGCTGCTTCTCCCAGATCTTTCATGGAGAATTTCAATGAAAGCCAAGCTTTCACCGACGTTAACATGGGAATGTCATTGCCTATTAGCAATACATCGTCGACATAAAGGACAATAAAAGTCAGTGCACTCCCACTAACCTTCTTATACACACAAGGATCATCCACGTTTTGAATGAAATCATATTCTTTTATGACCTCATCAAAACGTTGGTTCCATGACCTCGATGCTTGCTTCAGTCCATAAATGGACCGATTTAACTTACAAACCTTGTTTGCAAGTCTTGGTGCGATAAAACCGTCAGGTTGTTGCATATAAACATCCTCCAACAGGTTTCCGTTAAGGAAAGCGGTTTTAACGTCCATCTGCCATATTTCGTAATCGTAATATGCAGCTATCGCAAGCATTATCCGAATGGATTTAATCATGGCAACGGGTGAGAAAGTTTCGTCATAATCAACTCCAAGTTGTTGACGATACCCCTTCGCTACAAGCCTAGCTTTGTACGTTTGAACGTTGCCATCCATGTCTGTCTTCTTCTTGAAGACCCATTTGCATCCAATAGGCTTTACGCCTTCTGGTGCATCAACCAGTGTCCAAACTTGGTTGGTATACATGGAATCCATTTCGGCCTTCATGGCCTCTTGCCATAAAGTGGATTCGATACCCTGTATCGCTTCCTCATACGTGGCCGGTTCAGTATCCTCAATAAGATTAATATCTACATGAGGTGAGATCAGGAATCCATACCTCTCAGGTATTACCCTGACTCTCTCCGACCTACGTAGCCCTTGTGTAATTGAAGATTGTGGTTCAGTCTCATCCTGGATGGACTGTTCGTGTTCCGTTCTAGATTCAATGCCAGGAACAGTATCACTACGACTTTCATCGAGTTCTACTTTCTTCCCACTAACCACTGCATTTAGGAATTCCTTCTCAAGGAAAACCGCATGTAGAGCAACAAATACTTTGTTCTCTTTTGGGTTATAGAAGTAATATCCTTTGGTTTCCTTAGGATATCCAACAAATAGGCATTTATCTGATTTGGGTTCAAGTTTGGTACCTTCCAAACGTTTGACGTATGCCCAGCAACCCCAAATCTTCAGGAATGAGAAACCTGGTTTCTTTCCTGTCCATATCTCATACGGAGTCTGTTCAACAGACTTTGACGGAACCCTATTCAAAATAAGAATTGCACTTTCTAATGCATGTCCCCAGAAGGATATAGGTAGCTCAGTGCGACTCATCATCGACCTTACCATGTCAGCAAGGTACGGTTTCTCCGTTCAGACACACCATTTAATTGTGGTGTTCCAGGAGGAGTCCATTGTGAAAGAATACCATATTCTTTCAAGTAATCTTGAAACTCATTACTTAAGTATTCGCCACCACGGTCCGACCGTAATGTTTTAATACTCTTGCCTGTTTGTTTTTCAACTTCGTGTCGAAACTCTTTGAATTTCTCAAAAGTTTCCGACTTGTGCATCATAAGATACACATAACCATAACGTGATGCATCATCCGTAAAGGTTACGAAGTATCGATATCCACCTCTAGCCTGGCTAGACATGGGCCCACAAACGTCACTATGAACGAGGGCTAACAGTTCAGTGGCGCGTTCACCTTTACCACTAAAAGGTGATTTAGGCATTTTGCCTAACAAACAAGATTCGCAGACGTCATATGAATTTGGATCAAATCCGTCCAAGTACCCACTCTTCGAAAGTGTGGATATGCGAGTCTTGTTGATGTGTCCCAGACGAAATGCCACAAATAAGTTTCTTCTTTGGATTACTCATTTTGAGCCTTTTGTTTGTTATTTTACATTTTGGAGATTCATTTATATTCAAAATATAAAGACCATTATTTGCATCAGCACTGCAAATTTCTGCATCATTCATATATAAATAACACCTAGTGTTTTTAAATACAAAAGTGTACCCTGTTTGGGTTAACAAAGATACAGAAATAATATTCCTAGTTAAACTAGGAACAAAATAACAGTCATTTAGTTTAAGTACATGCCCCGAGGGCAGTTCCAAAACAAAAGTGCCTACGGCCAAAACAGCAACAGAAGTTCCATTTCCAACACGTAGATCAACCTCCCCCGAAGCCAGTCTCCTGCTATCATGCAGATCCTGCACATCAGTACAAATATGAGAACCACAGCCAGAATCAAAAATCCAATTTTTATTAAGACTTGAAGTAGTCATATTTATCTCAATAACAAACATACCTGAGGCCGGTGCCTTGCCCGCCTGTATGTCCTCCTTATGTCCCTGTTCATTCATGCGGCAGTCACGCTTCCAGTGACCTCTTTTGCCGCATTTCAGGCAAACATCTTGAGACTTGTCCCTTGGCTTCCCAGAAGCCTTTGTTGACTTGGCCTTGCCTTTGTTCTTATGCTTCTTCTTCTTAACACCCCCAGTTGCCTTGAGCCCAGCTTTCGGCGTTTGAGATGTTGTTGCAAAGTGCGCCTCGCGCTTGTTGCCTTTCAGAAGTTCTTTCTCTGACTCCTTGAGAATTGACAACAACTCTCCAAGAGTGTCATCCGAATTCATCAGTTTGTAGTTGATGACAATCTGTTTCCAAGTATCGGGTAGTGACTGTAGAAGTACATCTATAGCCAGCTCAGACTCCAAGACTATACCCATACAAGCCAGTTCATCAATATCTGCTATCATTTGAGTCCCATGGACCTCAACAGAACTACCATCAGTCATACGGGTGCGAAAGATCCTCTTCACCAACTCGTACCTCGCCATCCGCTTATTAGTGCGGTGAAGATCTTGCAATCTTGCCATCATATTATAAGGATCCAAGTCCCTATTTTGGCGACGAAAGTGTTGAGTCATTGAAGCAAGCATAATCGACTGAGCTGTGTCACAATCATCACTGTGAGTTTTCCATAACTCCAGCTCAAGTGGCTCAGTGGGCTTAGGCCCGAGAGGTCTCTGAATAGTATACAGTATCCTCTCCGCCCCAAGGACTATCCTTAGGTTCATTTCCCAATCAGCGAAGTTTGTCCCTTTAAAGACATTGTCTCCCATGATAATGTCACGGACATTTACCTTGCTAGCCATCTTAACTACGATAGTCCAACTATCTAGTTAACGAAAAAATGGGTACAGTCAAACTGTTACAAGAAAAATAACATTTTATTAGTCCAACTAATGTTAAAAATTGACGAAATAAATTTTTGTAAGCGCGTAAAGCTAAGTATCTGAATGAAATTGCAAACTCAATACTAGCCTCCCACTATTTTCTACAAGTCTCTAACCCTCTGTTGAGTACTCGGGAAATCCAATTTCCTAGTGGGCTAGGATCCCGTTAAATAACACACAACCTTGACTTTGGCCAACAAGTTGTATGATATTTAACTAGGTAGATCTCGAAGATCAATTGGATCCCATCCAATTCCTAGATCCGGTAGGTGGACATCCAAGTCCGAAATATATATCTAATACATACGTCAATGTATCCAATACATTTTCCTAACCATTTCCTCTGAATCAACTAAGCCTTGGCTTTGGCACAACAAACCTAATGATTCCAGTTAAGCGGGACCCATTGACAAGGAAAGTTTCGTAATCAATGTCGATGGACAAGAAGTGATCTTGACTTTGGCCAACAAATCACAACTTGGACAGGACACCGATGTGTAACAAAACTCTCATGATTCAAACACATCCTCAATTGACAAAGGTCTTGACTTTGGCCAACAAACCAATGCCAATTTTGGATCTTGAGAAAGAATCACTCAACGGAAGGAAAATCGCTTAATATTGTTTGAGGGATTTTTCGCGTAATTGGCAACCAATTAATTTATCTTTGTTAGGTCTCATCATCATACACCCTTAAGCATGCTTCTAAAACATCATAAAGTGCATAAAGTAAAGTAATAGTGATATACGGATGGATATATAAACAACTTGTTCCTAGAACAAATCACTCCCTTTCCTCTCCCCGCTAGCACTATTCTACTTCTACCCAATTACATAATACAATAAGAGAAACCTCATTTACATTGAGGGGAATTAGGTGAGAAGAGAATACATAGAGATAAAGAGACAAGGCTGGACACGCAGGTCCAATTTATAAATTCCAAATTTACAATAATTTCTAAAATTACCCTTCCCTTCTAATATCCATCCGATATGCACTATTCATACAACACATCCACATTCATTCATTCAAGGCATGTTATACAACCAATCTAATCCAATTAATTAGTCTTTGATTAGGTGACAATACAATGATCAAACAATTGTTTGCATTTGCGCGAGTCCAACTCGTTTTGAGAATAAATACATATTGTATGAATTCACGAATTATATCGAACTACTCGTTAAATCCAATTTAAGTCGTATTCAATACTAATCCTTTTATTTAATTCTAAATTAAATATATACACTTTTATTGTGCTTTTATAACTTAGATTCCAAATCTAGTTCTATTGGGTCTCAAAGCCCAACAACATCTAATGTCCGTTTAATTAAAGTCCGATGGGCTTTCTATTGATTTCATTAGGCTTGGGCCTTGGTCAATGTGGGTCAAACCCAATTTCCAAGCCCAATAAGGAATCACCCTCATTTGCCATAAAACCAATATCAAGCCCATAAGGCCCAATTAAACATAAAAGCCCATTTATTACATTTGGACTTAAATGGTGTGATTTAGGCCCATTTTGGATCCAATCCAAATGGTCCAAATCTACTTGGCCCAACCAAGCCCATTTATGACCAAATATAATAGTTTTAGGCCCAATTCCAATTTAAGCCCAATTAACTAAATTTTAAAATTCCAAATTTTATAACTTAATTAATTAAAGTGTATGTTCATGATTAATCCTTTAAATCAATATTTCCAAAATATCAAATTAATCTATTAATCATATTTTTATCTTAAATACATGTCCAACATTATTTAATCAAAAAATCAAGTCCCTAATTTGTCATCAAGCATTCGGCCAAGGTGAAAATATGGTTCCGATTTCGTTTTCAATCCAATCAAGTCACAAATGATCATCTCCATATTATTTCAAGTCATCCAATGTCTTAAAATTAAAAAATCATCAAGTCCTCATGCTTGCATGTATTCGGCCAAGCCACTTTGGGGTTGGAAAAATTAATCCAATTTATTTTCCATGAAATTGATGATGTATAAACCATTTTAACATACATCTAAGCATATTCAACCAAGCAAACTCATCAAATCATGCTTCAAACAATTTTCCCCAAATAACATCCTAATATATTTGCATGCATTTTAGGCTCTGATACCATTGTTGGGAATCTAATAACCATATCCCAAGATCAAAAACCAAGCAAGATATATATAAGAATGAATTAGATTGAAGTAATGGCGGAAACAATACTCACAAATAGCCAAATGTGGATGCAATGGATGAAGCAAAATCCTCCTTTGAGCAGTGAAGATTTCGGCCAAGCAGTGAAGAGAAGCTCCAAGCTTGAATTTGATCCTTCCAAGCTCTAAGATGAGTTTCCCATATCACCTTGTATGATCCCTTGTTGGTGCTAGCCAAAGATGTGTTCTTTATGTTCCAAACATACACAAAATCTTCAAGCTTTTGCAACAAAAACCTGAAAAGGGAGAGCAAGAAACTGTCACAGTTTCGGTAATTAGAGAGGGAGAGAAGTAAATGATTTTTGTCTCAAAAATCAATTTATATTTATGTTATAATTATATTAAATAATAATATAAATATAACACAAACCATGCAAGCACTTAGAGTGTCTAACACTCAATTTCCATGCATTATCTTTGAGTGCTTTGTACACTATCTTCATGCATGTATCTTGATTAAAAATACAAATAATGACAAGTGTCATGTGGGCCCCACACGTTTCAAATGAAAGTGGGCCCACGTGCACTCACGCGTTCGGGTTCGATATTTCCGAAATATCGAGCTTACGTCGCGACGTTAATTAAATCGAATTTAAATAAATAATTGCGCCTAGCGAATTTATTATTACGTCGCTAACGAATTAATTCTAAATTAATTCGTTTGCCCGAATTAAATCTAATTTCAATTTCGCGTCGGAATCGAATTCCGTTTATTATATCGAATATAATAATTTTACGATTAATTCTAAATTAATCGTTCTCTCTCTCTTTATACAGTACTTTATCCAAGATAAAGTCTCTCCGTAATTAATCCAAGATTAATCGAGTTTGAATCATACGTCATCGGTGAATCTTCGGGAAGCGACCCAAGAGACCTCTAGATATGTTGGCAGTAAATCCGGTTGTCGAACTATCCGAACACGTACGTACCAAGTACTACGTTTTTACCGATTTACAAGACAAGGTTAGCTTCTAGCAAAACGCCATGCCTACCCAATTCTCTAGAAATATTCTTACTGGAATATTAGATCTATAACAGGCGTAGTATACCGTAGTATAGTGTATATCGAACCAGTATCGGATGATCACATGCTAGGGCTGGGGCTGGATAAGTGTCTGCCCCGTCCGAACACATATCGGATGTCAAGCAACCAGTCTCTTTGAATCGGATAATCCTGACCTAGTCATATTATCCCGATGGTTGCAACCATTATAGAGTACTAGTTCTGAATCCCTCGCGATCATCATCTCCATATGTCTGAAGTGATACTTCCATCTTGACATCACATCCAATACACTACGATTCTCGATAAACCCAGAAGAGGTATACACAGAACTCGTTAAAGCCCTGGACCACCAAACCTAAATTTTACCGATTGTCGTAAGTACTAGCGATGCAAATCTCAGGTTAAGATCATATGCACCTACCCTGAAGCGGACTCCCATAGACACGCAGACATACTACCAATGGGATTCCGCGGGGTCTATCCAGAGCGAAGCTGTTTTCCGTACCATCGGTAAAACACACCTCCTACCGCACTTGCATAAGTATCCAATACTTAATATATGAGAACTATGCTGTTGTGCCCTCACAACATGCACAGTGCAGTACTAGTCTATTCCGCATTATCGATGTCCAATCTCGATAATACTACTACGACTAGGGATATTTAATGATTAAACCTTTATGGATTGATACTGTCTCAAATCATCACAATCCGGAACTAATCATAGGGACTTTTACCATTTATATATCAAAGTAAATAAATTACAAAACGGTAAAAGGCAATTTCATTACTACATAGTTAATTTTGTACAATAATACAATATCATTTACAAATAGTGACGCTATGGGACATTACTGTCTAACATCAAACACATCCCGATGGACAAAGGTCTTGACTTTGGCCAACAAACCAGTGCCAATCTTGGATCTTGAGAATGAATCATTCAATGGAAGGAAAACGCTTAAATATTTTGAGGGTTTTTTCTCGTAATTGGCAACCAATTAATTATCTTTGATTAGGTCTCATCATACACCCTTAAACATGCATTCTAAAGCATAATAAGGCGCGATAAATAAATTAATATAATATGCAGATGGATATTTAAAATAACTTGTTCCTAGAACAAATCTCTCCCTTCCTCTCTCCCGCTAGCACAAATCTTACTTCTACCCCAATACATAACACTTCTAAAGAAACCTCATTTACATTGAGTGGAATATGTGAGAAGAGAAATACAAAGAATCAAGAGGTAATAGGCTGGACAAGCAGGTCCAATTTAATAAATTCTAAATTTATTACAACAATTTCCAAAATTGCCTTCACCCATCTAATATCCATCCGATATACATTATTCATACATCACATCCATGTATTCACACAAAGCATGTTATCAATAAATCTAATCCAATTAATTAATCTGAAATTAATGACCATTCAATGTTCAAACAACGATTTGATTTGCTCGAGTCCAACTCGTTTTAAGAATAAGTACTCAAAGTATAAATTCTCGAATTATATCAAACTACAACATTAAATCCAATTTAATTTGTATTCAATACTAATTCATTATTTAATTCTAAATTAAATAATTACACTTTATTAATGAGCCTTTGCGACTTAGATTCTAAATCTAATCTTTATGGGTCTCAAAGCCCAATTAACATCCAATGTCAATTTAATTAAAGTCCAATGGGCTTTCAATTAATTTATAAGGCATGGACTTTGGCAACCAAAGCCAAATAAGGAATCACCCTTTTGCCAAAAATCAATTTAGGCCCATTAGGCCCAATTAAAATATTAAGGGCCCATTTAATTATATTTGGACTTTATGGAAATGGTTTTAGGCCCAATTGGATCCAACCACTTAACCTAAACCAAACATGGCCCAACCAAGCCCATTAAGCCCAAATACAACATTATAACCCAATTCCAAATTAAGCCCAACTAATTAAATTCCAATATTCCAAATATCACAATTAATTAACTAAAGTGCATAAGCCATAATTAATTACTTAAATCAACATTTCCAAAATACCAAGTTACATAATTAATCATGCTTTCTAATTATCAATTCATGTCCAACACAATTGAATCAAAAATCAATTCATTTCCATGCTTTATTGCTCACGGCAATTTGGGGTTTTTCAAAATCTATTTCGATTTCAATCTAATTAAATCTCAAATCAATTTATCCCAAGTCTTTCAACTCATCCAATGATCAAAAATAAAAATCACCATGACTTTAGGGCATCAACACCATTCGGCCAAGCCAAAATATTATTGAAAAATCAATCCAATTCAATTTTCATCAAATTGATCATGCATAACTCTAAGTTATCATCATTCAAGCATATTCAAACAATCAATTTCATCAAATCATGCTCAAATCAATTTTACCATGAATCAATTTCATGCTTAATCAAGGCTCTTGATACCATTGTTGGGTTTTCTAGGTCATCCCATGATCATATTAAGCGATAAAAAGTGCGAATACAACAAAGTGAAGTTGCGGAATACTCATTTTGATCGGCTTTTGTGATGCGAGGAACAACAAAAATTTTCCTTGAAGCTCTCGGCCAAGGTCCATTTGTGCTCCTTGTGTGTTTCGGTCATGCTCCACCATGGATGTCCTCCAAGCTCCAAGCTTTGATTTGAGATTCCATGTTCATGAATGGGTTTCCCTATCACCTTTGTGAGACTCCTTTTGTGTGCTAGCATCATTGAAAAATTGCAACAATTTTTCTATTTCCCTTTTGTCTAACTCTCGGCCAAGGAGAAGCAAAAGAGATGGAGAGAAAATGATGGTGAAACTCACGCCCAAGTGAGTGAAGAGAGTAGATGAAGTTCGTTGTTTTGATTTCCAAAATCTAATACAACTTACACTTTCCAAAAAGTGGTACAAGGGAATTAAAGCCTTTCAACTATTCACATCACTCAAAAGTGACTTACATCACATCACTCAAAGTTTATGTGACTTACATCACAAGAATGACTAATGATGTGACGCGTGATGTGACTTGTGGGCCCCACTTGATTCGAAATGGGAGTGGGCCCGGAAACACTCCCGGGCTCGGGTTCGCTAATTCCGAATTAACAAATTTTCCGTTGCGACGTAATTAAATCAAAAATGAAATAAAATAGTTGTGCCTAGCAAAATTACTATTCACGTCGCTAGCGAATTAATTCTAAATTAACTCGCTCGCCCGAATTAAAATCAAATTTTAATTCCGTGTCGAAATCTAATTTCATATAATATATCGAATATATTATTTTATCGATTAATTCCAAATTAATCGTTCTCTCTCTTCAAATAATATTTTCTCCCAAATAAAATATCTCCGTAATTAATCCTATATTAATTTTCTCTCTCTAATAATTAATCCCAGATTAATTATGTGTGATTCATACGTCATCGGTGAATCTTCGGGAAGCGACCCATGAGATCCCCGGATATGCTGGCAGTAAATCCGGTCGTCGGACTATCCGAACACGTACATACCTAGTATTACGTTATTACCGATTTACAAGACTTGGTTGGCTTCTAGCAAAGCACCGTGCCTACCCAATTCTCCAGAAATATTCTTAAAGGAATATGTAATCTATATCAGGCATAGTATACGTAGTATAGCGTAGTGCGATCCAGTATCAGATGTCACGTGCTAGGCTTAGGGCTGGAATTGTGTCTACCCCGTACGAAGCACATATCGGATCTCTGGTAACTAGTCTCTATAATCGGATAAGCATGACCTAGTCATATTATCCTGATAGCTGCAGCATATAAGAGCACCAGTTCCGTATCCTACGTGACCATCATCTCCATATGACTAGAGTGATACTTCCGTCTTGACATCATACCCAATACACTACGATTCTCAATATACCTAGAAGAGGCGTACACAGAACCGGTTAAAGCCCTGGACGACCAAAACCAAAGTATATTGATTGTCGCAAGTATTAGCGGTGCAAGTCTCAGGTTAAGACTAAATACACCTACCCTGATTCGGAATTCCATAGACACATAGTCATACTACCAATGGAATTCCGAGGGGTCTATCCAGAGCGAAGCTGTTTCCGTACCATCGGTAAACACAACCTCCTATTACACTTGCATGAGTATCCAATACCCAAATATATGAGAATTATGATGTTATGCTCCCATAACACGCACAAGTGTAATACTAGTCTATTCCGCATTATCGATGTCAAATCTCGATAATACTCCGACTATGGATGTTTTAATGATTAAACCTTTGTGGATTAATATTGTCTCATATCTTATTAGTCCGGAACTAATCATATGGACTTTTATCATTTATATATCCCGGTAATCTAATTAAAAATGATAAAAGAGCAATTTCCTTTGTCACATAGTTAATTTGTACAACAACACCATATTTTGTACAAATAGTGATGTTATGGGTCATAATTGTCCAACACCATCCTCCCGAGCTCGTCCCTCGAGAATACCTACAAAACAAGGAAACTATGAGGGGGTTAGTCCGTTATACGATATAACTAAGTGGACGGAAAAACTAAAATACTGTTGTAAAAATATTTGGTTCTAAAACCAAAAATTCAAGAAAAACTTTATATCAAAACTCTTTTTCTGTTTGAAATCTCTGGGCTTCTTTTTGAAAAAATAATCTTTTCTAAGACCTCTCGGAAAATTATTCTGAAAACTTTTCTATGCACATGTTTTCTGAAAACTGCCTCTGAAAAACAAGTTTCTTTTTTATGAAAATTGCCTCTAAAAAATTGATTTTTGTATCTGAAAACTGTTCTCTGGAAGTCTGGTATCTGAAAACTGATATGTAACTGAAAAACTTGACGTATAAAGGCGTTACATATCGCCGTCCCCCCATACTACTATATGGAGCCAGGAATGTAAAACCATGACTTTGGGGCGTTACGTATCGCCGTCCCCCAAAGCATGCCACTCATATCCCTTAAACTGGTGGTTTTGGGGTGTTACGTATCGATGTCCCCCAAGCCACTAAACTAGAGTCGATAGTACTGATCCATGTTACTACCTGACCCTGAAACTAAGGTCTAGGGGCATTACGCATCACCGTCCCCCTAACTCTGAACTAGGATCTGGGGGTGTTACGTATTGCCGTCCCCTCCAGTCCTCTACATGTGCACATGTTCTCTATCATTCAATTCCAAACTGTATCCAGTTACATACTGAGGTGGGTTTTTCCCCCATGCCCCGAAAAACATAAAACATGTTCTGAAAAACATTTCTTTCTCAAATATAACTTAAATCATAAGTTTCTATGTAATAACTGTAATAAAAAAGACATATCACCCCAAGGCTTAAAAAGTAAATCTGTTGTAAAAATAACAACATGAAAATCAATTTAAGAGAGTAGTGTCCACTCACTGTTAGGAGATCTGGATGCCATTATTCGCTTGCTGGGGAAACTCTGGTTAATGCGATGATCTATTATCGATAATTTCGATTAGAAAAATATCTAAGAATATATATATTGGAATCAAACTTTTTCCTATTCAAATAAGGACTATCACTTCTAAAGCATATAGCATGTATATTATGATGTAATTTATACATACGGGCGATGTAGGGCTCTCTGCGTCGTGACGCAAGGCCAATTTCTGGTCTTGATTTCATCCTCTTATACACAATTTGTTCAAAACTTCCCTCCCAAACAATCACACAAACAATTATCCCTCAAAAACATTCTATAACATTATCAATATCATTCTCACATCTACTCAAGTCAATACTAAAACCTATATTTAATTAATACCCAATTTAACTAGTTGGGAAATTTATACAATCACCATTCCTCTTAGGGTAACAATCACTCAATCATCATCATTTTCAAATTCTCAACATTCTATACTTATTAAATCATTGAAACTCATAGTATCTCAATTTGGGTCAAATTCTTTTACCTTCTTTATGCTTGATTTTGTCCATCCTTAAAGTCTTCCATAGTTAACAATGATCTTCCTTGCTTCATCCTTTCTTTTTTCTTTTTTTTTTTCTCTTTTTTTTCTCTTCTTCTCTTGTTCCTCTTCTTATTTTCTTCCCTTCTTCTTCTTCTTCTCTTTTTCTTCCTTTCTGATCGGGATGATCACACACGTATAATGCAAGTGCACGTATCGCTCAAGTAGTATAAAAATATTGATCCCACGAGGACTTAATTTCTACTGTTGTTATTAATTATTGATATTATTTATTTATAGGTATCTAGTTAAAGGGAGAAGAGAATGATTGCTTGATTGGTTGGTGGAATGTGGATTTGCTAAATAACTAAATAAAGAAAAATACAAAAGAAAATACAAAGGAAAATAAACAAAAGACACAAACATCTAGGGTTATGATTCCACACAATATTATTCTAATGATGAATTGATTCTCTTATACATGTGTAATAAATCAGTTTGCTAACTTGGAACATGAAGATATGCATAAACCTCTGTCGATGGTCAGACGCAAACACCCAAATAACGTAATTAATCATATGTCTATGTTAACCAGATTACCTGAATTCATTAAGATCAAGTTCCAACTATGGTTACTCACGCCCGACAGGTATATGTCTATCTTGTAAGGAAATCTATTAAGGGTTATGTACCTTAAGGGAGATCGTGAGCTATTGAATCTAAGGCTGAAACCTAAAATCTCTTTTTCAAGTTCATTTTAAGTTACCACATCAATCTTATTGGTTATCAGGCAACAAAAAGCATTAAGCTTAAGATCCAATAAACAACTAAAGTATTACCCATAATATAATTAAATCAATTATTAAGCATGTTAATATTGTGTTTCATCACTTCCCTAAAATAAAATGCTGGGGTTAGGGGATCCACATTTACTATTTCAAACCTAGGAATCTCACTTATTATAATATATAAATTACTATTAGTTATGTTTTCTTAGTAATTAATAATGCCAAACATATAAAACCAGCCATGTAGGCGGCAGTCTAATTTAGTTTTAATTACACCAGCCATATAGGCGGTAATCATCTGTCACATAAAGACCGGCCATATAGGCGGTAAAGTAATTTATATTTAAACCGACCGTATATGGGGTATCATAGTTTGCCATTAATTAGTCCGGTTATATTATAATTCGTATATTATAATTATGTGAGATTGACCTAGTTAATCGTATTAAATGTTTCACCCTTCCCCTAGTGAAATGTAACTACAAAACATAAAAGAAAATAAAAATACTAAAACTGTTATTAATAAAAATAAAAATACATAATTAAAATACTGAAAATAAATACAAATAAGATGCAATCTATAAATTCCTTATAGAAACCTAAGGAAAGCATGAAGAAAATGAAATGAAATCAAGCTGAATTTATATGCAAAGTTTATGCCTACGCGTCGCGATGCCTGATGTGGCAACGCGGCAGACACGTGACACGCGGAAAATTTCGGTCCACTGAGATGTTGAAACGTGGTAGAAGGTGATTCGCTGATGGTGACATGTGGCAAGTTGACTTGGCATGCGAGTGATGTGGCTGACACATGTTGGACACATGGATGACACGTGGCTGACACGTGGCACACGGTTGATGCGGTCCAATCAGATGATGACAAGTGGCACACGTAGTGTCGGTAACATGTGTTGATGACACGTGGAACATCGCATTTTAGCGGATTTGCTGTGATTTTGACATGTGTCTAATGCAAAGGTTCTGCACGTCGCGACGCCCAAGTTACTATTTTTCCCTTTTTGTCCATTTTTCACTGTTTTGACCCTGATTTGATTTCATTGCTTCCAAAACTTTATTTATCTGCAAAAAAAAACACAAAAAATATCAAAATATTCATAAAACCCAAGAAACTATACAAAATATTAGGCCAAATAAGTGGGAAATAATGATATATTTACCACTCATCACTTTCCCTTCTACGTTTTTCCTCATCTTTTATTTCAAATTTATGAATTTCTGAATAGTAAACCCCTTATATAGTTGGCCTAAGAAAAAGTAGAAGAGTGTAGAAGTTTATTGATTTTACTAGAATGTCCTCGGGTACTATTCATCTAAATTTGTTATCTGCGTTTTTGTCTAATTTATGTTCCGAATTTGAAATTATATTCAACGGATAAGTTGTAGGTCTCGGTCTAAGCTTTCTGACGATATAAAATTCATAAAAATTGGAGTTCGTATGAGAAGTTACGGCCCAAATTCCATGGGCTGTCCGGATTAGATCATCATAAAATTATGTATCTGAATTTCGAAGGATTTACCGTTTATCCCCAAGTCACTCTGAGAGCATATTGTTAGGGATATGCCCTATACCCAACTTGTGTATGGGCTATATGTACATGTATTTGTAATATTTTCATTAATTAATAAAATGGCAATCTTTATTATACGTGTCGTACATAACTTATATGAATCATCAACACTGTAATAAAGCCCTTGGATTAATAAGACGATGGCTTCCATGCCTTCTGAGAATCATTACTCTTAAATATTCCTAGTCATAGTTTTGTGAATAATCTGGGCGTTCACAAAGCGGAGAGACTAGCATGATTATATGATCCACCCTTAAGTGGGGTAGGCGATCTCATAGGCTACTAGCGGAGATCCGTCCGCTTGGTGTATCACATGGATGCATGAGTTGCTCGTGTCCATCGAACTGACCCCCGAAAGTTTTCATATGGAGTGTTTATCCCACGTGTCTATGAGAACTTTCATGTATCGATTATGTGACTAGTCCTTAGACTTCAGGTCTTTACAATCGTATGTGTGGATCAAATAACTTTGACATTCTCATTCCCCGGTTCAAAAGATTCGGTCATAATGGTATGATTGGGTCATTTGTTGAAACACATTAAGTTTGTAAAGATACAACAGAGAATCGCCACTCTATCGGATAATATATTCTTATAAGAGTAGTATTCCGGTTCGCGGGTTGATATGTGTGATCAGTCATTGAGACTGTGGCCACAGCGAAAAAATCATGTGAGATTCTTGGGTTAGCACGATTCATGACACTATCAAAATCATATCTTTGACCATATGGGTAGACACTTTTCGTACCCTAGGTCAATAGGTGGGGATACAGTGAGAAGAGGGACCGTATCATATGTAAATCTTAAACAGAATTGGTATATATATCTTGCCTTCTCATTTGGGGGCCTTGGCATGTTGCTAGATGTCAACCTTGGTCATCGAAATCGAACGACCATCTGATCGGAGGATAATTTATGTTTGATTAAATTATCACGATTCATTTCATGTCCAACTTGAGGGGAACCCAAAAGGTCACACACAACAAAGTCGAAATCAATGGTTAACAGTGCACAGTACAAATATAAAAGCATATATGATTGCTGTAGGAATTGTTCATAAACGGTTCAATGTGTTTAATTATTGAACAGATCATTTATGAGGTTCCATAGTGGCTTAGGGATTGGTAAATGACGATGGGGGCACTTTGGGAATTGGAATTAAAAAAATTACTATTCATGTGAATAGTAAAAAAAAATTTGTTATTTGTTTTGAATTCCAACTTATTAGGGTTTTATAATCTCATTAAACCACTAAATTAAGATCCAATGGCTAAGAATAAATTAGCTTTTATCTCACATCGGATTCTTAATTAATTTTGTTGTCTTTGGAGCACTATATAAACCCAAAGAATTCTTCACAAATTTTTACACCAAACCTTTCATATCTTGGGTTTATAGAAGTGAGAACCTCTAAAGTTTAAGAGTAAGCCACTAATTTTGAGGATCCTTAAGTCTAATTGACTAGAGGAACCTCGAGTTAAAAGTTTTGAGGTATTTAAAGTTCACGCGTCTGCAGAAAAATGTGAATAGTAAATTTATTTGAATAAAATAAAATGCAATATCATAATTAAATATTAATCTAAGTTATTTAATGCCTAAAATAATTCCAACATATTAAAACTCATATGCTTGATGATTCTATGTATGATTAGAATTGGCATGATTATTTTTGGGTGCAAGCATCTAGAGACTTTCTAAGAAATAGAGAGTTTATTGCTTATCCCTTAGCTAAGTAATTATTCCGTGATGAACTTAGAGATTTATTACCTTTAAGGCTAATAAATATAAATCACTTGTTTATAATAAAAGACATTATAAAAGATACAAGTGGGTTGGGACCAAGGGGTTAATAAAATTTTCCAAACTAAAGTTAATTTAACCAAATGTATTACTAGAGTTAGATAATGATTTGGTGTCTTCCTTCACTCACTACCTTTTTATAGCCAAAAGGAAAAGTTGTGAAGACATCTAGATAATCATTTACCCAAAGCTTACCTTAAAGCATATTTAAAGTGTTGGACTAATTTGGAGGATCTATTGTTTATTCCTGTCACCAAGGCAATAAGAGCCTAAAAGGTAAGGGTATTTAAGAGAGTTCACTCCACCCTCCCTCTGGGGAATTTTCAATGGCGGAATCCATTTGACAGTTATTCACTTAAACTTGCTAAAATCCTCAATAATAATTTAAGTCTAAAATTTGCATCCCATTGTAAAGTATAGACCCAAAGGGCTTAAACCGTATTGGCAGGACTAGGCTTTACCAGACTGACCAATACCAATTTGTCCCTAAATCGTACTATTGACAATGGTTTGACTTTTCTGATTCATAAGACGCAGCGACCCTTAGACGTGGTCTTATAACTTAGTGGCAAAAATTGGGTGTCCTCAAGGACTAGCATAAGCCATGACATGTTTGATTTCCCAACCCAATGATCAAGGAATTGTGATTTATATCATAAATTGGTTGGGAACCTACCTAATTATCGTATTTTATAACGACCGGCCCCAGTCGGAGTTATGAAATGATGATAATGGGATCCTTGCCCACAAGAAATCCATCATATTGGGGTTGATGCGATTTGCTTAAAATTTTAAAACAATTGAGTGGGAGCAACTTCATAATATTAAAAGCCCATGTTATTATGAAACATTAATGAAAACATATTCCTAATTTTAACATTTTCTCTTAACATGTGGGTTAAACTATTTCACAAACATTCAAATGGCAAACAGAGTATCACTTTGTTCCATCCTTGATGAGCATAAGCTCAAAGGGGACAACTACAATGACTGGTTTAGAAACCTTAAAATTTTCTTACGACAAGAAAAGATTTTCTATGTTCTTGAAAGACCATTTCCCCCTGAACCCGTAGAAGATCCTGACCAAGATACTTTTGATGCTTGGAAGAAACACGTCGATGATGATGAGCAAGCAGTTTACATAATGCTTGGCTCTATGTCGGACGAACTTCAGAAATCTCACGAAGGTATGGATGCTCAAACCATCATCTTTCACTTGAAGGAGTTGTATGCAAATTTCGTTCATACCGTGAGATTCAAAGTGTCATCTTCCTTATTCCAAACAAGGTATGAGGAATGATATGTTAGTGGACATCTGCTTAAGATGATTGGCCACATTGAAAAATTGGCCAACCTCGGGTTCATCATGGATCATGAGATAGGTCACGATCTAATTCTTCAGTCCTTACCAAAATAATTCTCTAACTTTATTATGCAGTTTCATATGTCTGATACAGAAGCTACTTTAGCATAATTACACAATCTGATAAAGCAAGTAGAGAAGGACTTGAAACTGGAGATTAAAACCTCCGTCATGCTTACGGGTACTGACCTGAAGCCACGAGGCCCAAAGAAAAATAAGGGTAAGGCCAAGGCTCCAGATCACCTAAAGCCCAATGGTAAGGTGGAGAAGAAAAAAGGAAAGAAGAAATGTTTCTTTTATGGAAAGAATGGTCAATGGAAGAAAGACTGTAGATCCTTGAAAGCCAAGGAAGCTAAGAAAGCCCAAGAGGCCAAGAAGCCCAATGCTTCAGGTATGTTGTATATGATTGAACTATATTCTCAAAACTCTGAGCCTTCTACTTGGGTGCTTGACACCGGTTGTGGGACTCACTTGTGTAACAATGTGCAGGGCCTGAGAAACAGTTGGAGACTCCATCATGGAGAGGTTGACTTACGCATGGGTAATAGAGCAAAACTGGCTGCATTGTGCGTGGGGACTTATTAATTAGTTTTTCCGAATGGTTTGGTTTTAGACTTAGAAGATTGTGTTTATGTACCTTCTCTAGTAAAGAACATCATTTCAATTTCTTCTATATGTAATAAAGGCTTTTCATGCCTAATAAGTTGTAATGAATGTTCTATTTATTTCAATGAAATAAAATATGGAGACGGTATTTTGAATAATGGTATCTATGTCTTACAAACTAAAAAGAATGTTCAACCTCTAATATATACAACGTTAACTCTAATAATCTCAATGAATCAATTCTATGGCACATCGCTTAGGTCATATCAATGAAACAAGATTAAGTAAGCTACATAAGGATAGGTACTTCATGTTGGTTTCTATTAAGTTCCCAAGATCAATAATAAGCTTGAAAACATGTGTGAATAACAATCGAGAAGTTGCAGAATACTTACATCGATCGGTTGAGCGACGCGGAGGCAACAAAATCTGATTTTACTCGGCAGTGGACTGGTTCGGCAGTGGCAGATCTGCAGCCCTCCATTTTCTGTTTTTGAGCTCCTCAAACAAGCTCCAAGCTTCGTCGAATGGTTCCCCGGCTCATGGGTGGACTTCCCTATCACCTTCGTATGTCTCGTAAGTGTGCTAGCACTAGAGATTTTGCCACAAAATCCCACTCTAGTGCTTCCCTTTTTCTTCAATCCAATCGGAAGTTCACTGCCCAAAAATAGAAGAAAAATGCCCTCTAAGGGCGTGAGATGAAGAGAGAAATTGGTTGCTCCAAACGTGAGCAAAGAGAAGAAAGAAAGAGATAAAAAATGTGTGTTGAATTTTTATATTTGATTTCTAAAACAAATACACAATTTTGGTTCCAAAAGTCAAAGCATTTAATTCCCACAAATGCCAACCACACACATCACCTAATCACATCAATCACAAGTTGTCAAGTCACATCACTCAAAGTGACAAGTGATTTGACGCTTGATGCGACTAGCGATTTGATGTGCCGCACTCAAATTCGAAATGTGAATGCGCTCGCAAATAATCTCGAGCTCGAGTTCGTTAATTCTAAATTAACGAATTTTCCATTGCGTCGTAATTAAATGATTACGCCAAGCGAAATCACTATTCATGTCGCTAACGAATCAATTCTAAATAAATTCGTTCGCCTGAATTAAAATCTAATTTTAATTCCGCGTCGAAATCCAATTTCGTTTAATATATCAAATATATTAATTTATCGATTAATTCCAAATTAATCGTTATCTCTCTTTAAATGATATTTTATCCCAGATAAAATATCTCCGCAATTAATCCCAGATTAATTTTCTCTCTCTTCTAATCAATCCCAGATTAATTTAGAGTGTGAGTCATACGTCATCGGTGAATCTTTGGGAAGCGACCAATGAGATCCCCGGATATGTTGGCAGTAAATTCGATCGTCAGACTATCCGAACGCGTAAGTACCAAGTACTACGTTTTACCGATTTACAAGACAAGGTTGGCTTCTAGCAAAGCGCCATGCCTGCCAATTCTCCAGAAATATCCTTACAGGAATAAATGATCTATATCAGGTATAGTATACGTAGTATTGCGTATTTTTGTCCAGTATCGGATGATCATGTGCTAGGCCTGGGGCTGGAATTTTGTATGCCCCATACGAAGCACATGTCGGATGTCTGGTAACTAGTCTCTATAATCGGATAAACATGACCTTGTCATTTTATCCCGATAGCTGCAACATTTAAGAGAACCAGTCCCGTATCCTACGTGAACATCATCTCCATATGATTGGAGTGACACTTCCATCTTGACATCACACCCAACACACTACGATTCTCAATATACCCAGCATTGGCGTACACAGAGCCTGTTAAAGCCCTGGACGACCGCAACCAAAGTATATTGATTGTCGCAAGTATTAGCGGTGCAAGTCTCAGGTTACGATCAAATACACCTACCCTGATTTCGGATTTCCATAGACACATAGTCATACTACCAATGGAATTCTGAGGGGGTCTATCCATAGCGAAGCTGTTTCCCGTACCATCGATAAAACACAACCTCCTATTACACTTGCATGAGTATCATATACCCAAATATATGAGAACTATGTTGTTGTGCCCTCACAACGCGCACAAGTGCAATACTAGTTTTTTACGCATTTATCGATGTCCAATCTCGACAATGCTCTGACTATGGATATTTAATGATTTATCCTTCGTGGACTGATACTGTCTCATATCATTCTCAATCCAGGAACAAATCATAAGGACCTCCTATCATTTATATATCTAGGTGATCTAATCACAAATGATAAGAGTGTAATCTCTTTTGTCACATAGTTTATTTGTACAACAACACCATGATCTGTACAAATACTGACGTTATGGGTCATAATTGTCCAACATTTCAAACCCTTCAAATATAAACCTTATGGAACTTGTGAGTCTTGTTTACTTGGTAAAATGACCAAATTACACTTCAAAGGTAAATGACAGCGTGCAGCGGAGACATTAGAACTCATACACTCTGATGTATGCGGACCAAAGTAAAGAAATTAAATTACTATTATTACAGAACGTAATTAAAATTAATTACAAAACTAAAATTTAAAAGAAACTAGATAGAAAACTCCCTATTTACATCAGAGAATTCAGAGAGGAAGGTACCTCTGAAACTGAAATTTCGAGCTCTATTTATAGGCGTCAGTGGGGGGTCGGCGTCGCGACGCGCGTTTCGTCGACGTGGCAGCTTCTGGTTCGTCGGCTTCAGATTTTGGATAAGGTGATAAGGTGACACGTGGCAAAGTGGTTGAGACTCAATTATTACGACACCTGGCGGCTCGTGATTGGATGATGATGATTCTTATCTGCCACGTGTCAATTGCGGATAAGTGAGTCAATAATTGAACTGACATGGCGACTCGTGGCGATTATTATTGTCGGCACCATAGAATTGCGACATGTGGCACGCTGTGATTGGCTGATGATGACGTGGCAATGACGTGGCACTTTGACTCGGTCAACTGGTGATGTGGATGATGACATGGAGTGACACGTGGCGACATGTGGCGATGGCGACTGTCGGCACTGTAGGATGATGACACGTGGCACGGCGCATGTTAGCAGATCGGTTGTGTTGGTTGTTGGACAGTTATGACCCAGAGCGTCACTATTTGTAAAAGACATTGTGTTTTTGTACAAAATTAACTATGTTGTAATGAAATTACCTTTTACCGTTTTGTAATTTATTTACTTTAATATATAAATGGTAAAAGTCGTTATGATTAGTTCCGGATTTAGATGATATGAGACAGTATCAATCCATAAAGGTTAAATCATTAAATATCCATAGTCGTAGTATTATCGAGATTGGACATCGATAATGCGGAATAGACTAGTATTGCACTTGTGCGCGTTGTGAGGGCATAACGGCATAGTTCTCATATATTTAAGTATTGGATACTTATGCAAGTGTGATATGAGGTTGTGTTTTACTGATGGTACGGAAAACAGCTTCGCTTTCGATAGACCCCGCAGAATCCCATTGGTAGTATGTATATGTGTCTATGAGAGTCCGCTTCAGGGTAGGTGTATTTGGTATTAACCTGAGACTTGCATCGCTAGTACTTACGACAATTGGTAAACTTTGGTTTTGGTCGTCCAGGGCTTTAACAAATTCTGTGTACGCCTCTTCTGGGTTTATTGAGAATCGTAGTGTATTGGATGTGAAGTCAAGACGGAAGTATCACTTCAAACATATGGCGATGATAATCACGCAGGGATTCAGAACAGGTTATCTATTGTGTTGCAACCATCGGGATAATATGACAAGGTCATGATTATCCGATTCAAATAGACTAGTTGCTTGATATCCGATATGTGCTTCGTATGGGGCAGACATTATTCCAACCCATGCCTTGCACGTGACATCCGATACTGGATCTCAATACGCAATACTATGGTATGCTACGCCTGATATAGATCGTATATTCCATTAATAATATTTCTGGAGAATTGGGTAGGCATGGCGCTTTGCTAGAAGCCAACCTTGTCTCGTAAATCGGTAAAAACGTAGTACGAGGTACGCACGTGTTCGGATAGTCCGACGACCGTATTTACTGCCAACATATCCAGGGATCTCTTGGGTCGCTTCCCGAAGATTCACCGATGAAGTATGATTCGAGCACAATTAATCTGGGATTAATCGTGAAGACAATTTATCTTGGATAAAGTACTATTTGAAGAGAGAGAAAGATTAATTTGGAATTAATCGACAAAATGATATATATTCGATATATTAAACGAAATTGGATTTCAACGCGGAATTAAAATTAGATTTTAATTCGGGCAAACAAGTTAATTTAGAATTAATTCATTAGCGACGTGAATAGTAATTTCGCTAGGCATAATTATTTAATTACGTCGCGACAGAAGTTCATTAATTTGGAATTAGCAAAACCGAGCCCAGAAGTATTTGCGGACCCACTCGCATTTTGAATTCGACTGGGGCCCATAAGTCACATAGCGAGTCACATCACTTGTCATTTATTTATAATAGATGTCAATGTCACTTTTTGGTGAGTGACATGTCGTCACTATTCATGATGGAGTTTGGTGTGGGCATTTAATGCCAATTGGAGCGAAAATGGTTGTTGAGTTTTTGAAAGCTAATACCAAAATTTGGTAGTTTTTTTTTCATACGGTTTTTTGAAAAACAAATATTGGAAAAACAAAACTCTCTCTCTCCATTTTTCTTGCTAATACCGTGAGCTCCATTGAAGGGAAAATTTGATTTTCTTTCTTCATTTGCTAGCACAATCAAAGGATCAAACAAGGTGATAGGGAAGCTTATCTTAGAGCATGGATTTCCATTGAAGCTTGGAGCTTGTAGATCATCTTCAACAAACCACCTTGGCCGAATCTCAAAGAGGACTTGGAGGAAAGGTTTTGTTGAGCATCATATCCAATCTGATCATTGTAAGTGTGTTTCCGCCACATTTCTTTATAGTATTCATTCTATTTCATGGCTTAAAATGATCTTGGGACATCAATAGAAACCAACAATGGTATCATGGAGCCTTGTTTAAGCATGAAATATTTTAGGGTAAATTTTGGGTAAATTGATTTTGAGCATGTTTTGAATAAATTACTTGTTTGAGCATGCTTATGGATGGATGACTTTGAGTTGTTTGTGATCAATTTTGAAAAATGGATTGGATCAATTTTTCACCCAAAACTTGGCTTGGCCGAATATGTATTACCCTTGGAAGTCTTGGTATTTTTTGTTTTGATGATCATTGGATGACTTGAAACGAATTGGAAATGTCGATTTGTAATTCAATCGGATTGAAAAAAGAAATCGGAAAAAAATCCTTACCTTGGCCGAGAACAAATTAGCATGTATGGACTTCATTTTTGATTCAAGAATGTTGGACATTAGTTGAACAAATAGGATACATAATTAATTGGTTAAATTTTATTTTGGAAACATTGATTTAGTTAATTAATTGATGTATTCCACTTTAATTAATTAAGTTATAAAATTTGGAATTTTTTAAAATTTGGTTAATTGGGCTTAATTTTGAATTGGGCTTGAAAATATTATATTTGGGCATAATGGACTTGGTTGGGCCAAGTTGGTTTAGGCCAATTGGATTGGATCCAAATTGGGCCTAAATCATTCCATTAAGTTCAAATGTAATAAATGGGAATTAAAAGTTTAATTGGGCCTTATGGGCTAAAATTGGTTTTTTGGCATATGAGGGTGATTCCTCAATTGGGCTTGATAATTGGGTTTGACCCATATTGACCAAAGCCTATGACTTATAAAATCAATTGAAAGCCCATCGGACTTAATTAAACGAACATTGGATGTTAGTTGGGCTTTGAGACCCGATAAGATTAGATTTGGAATCTTAGTCGTTAAAGCGCATTAAAAAGTGTAGATATTTAATTTGGAATTAAATACATGAATTAGTATTGAATACGGATTAAATTAGATTTAATGAGTAGTTCGATATAATTCAAGAATTCGTACTTTAAGTACTTATTCTCAAACGAGTTGGACTCGCGCAAATCAAATCATTGTTTGAACATTGGATGATGATCACTAATATTCAAAGATAATTAATTTGATTAGTTTGATTGAATAACATGCTTGAATGAATACATGGATGTGATGTATGAATAGCGTATATCGGATGGATATTAGAAAGGAAAGGGCAATTTTAGAAATTATTATAAATTTGGAATTTATAAATTGAACCTGCGTGTCCAGCCTTCTCTCTCATTATTTCTTTGTATTCTCTTCTCACCTAATTCCCCTTAATGTTAATGAGGTTTCTCTTATTATATTATGTAATTGGGTAGAAGTACAATAGTGCTAGCCGGGGAGAGGAAAGTGAGTGATTTGTTCTAGGAACAATCTGTTTGAATATCCATCCGCATATCGTTATTAATTTACTTTCTGTGCCTTATTATGCTTTTAGACATGCATGCTTAAGGGTGTATGATGAGACCTTAACAAAGATAATAAATTGGTTGCCAATTTAGGTGAAAAACCCTCAAAACATATTAAGCGTTTTTCCTTCCGTTGAGTGATTCTTACTCAAGATCTAAAGTTGGCATTAGTTTGTTGGCCAAAGTCTAGCCCTTTGTCAATTACGGATGTGTTTGAATCATGAGAGTTTTGTTCCATATCGGTGTCTTGTCCAAGTTGTGATTTGTTGGCCAAATTCAAGATCACGTTTTGTCCATCGACATTGATTACGAAGCTTTCCATGTCAATGGGTCCCGCTTAACTGGAATCATTAAGCTTGTTGTGCCAAAGCCAAGGCTTAGTTGACTCAGAGGAAAAAGGTTAGGAAAATATATTGGATATATTGGCATATATATTGTATATATGTTTCGGACTGTTGGACAAAATGACCCATAGCGTCACTATTTGCACAGATCATTGTGTTGTTGTAGCAAATTAACTATGTAATAAGGAAATTGCACTCTCATCATTTGTGATTAGATCACCATAGATATATAAATGAAGAGAGGTCCCTATGATTAGTACCTGGACTGAGAATGATATGAGACAGTATCAGTCCCCGAAGGTTTAATCATTAAATATCCCTAGCCGAAGTATTATCGAGACTGGACATCGATAATGCGGAATAGGCTAGTATTGCACTTGTGCGCGTTGTGAGGGCACAACGGCATAGTTCTCATATATATAAGTATTGGATACTTATGCAAGTGCGATAGGAGGTTGCGTTTCACCGATGGTACGGGAAACAGCTTCGCTCTGGATAGACCCCTCGGAATCCCATTGGTATTATGACTATGTGTCTATGGGAGGCCGAAATCGAGGTAGGTGTATATAGTCTTAACCTGAGACTTGCATCGCTAATACTTACGATAATCGATAAACTTTGGTCTTGGTGGTAGGGGGCTTTAACCGGTTCTGTGTACACCACTTCTGGGTTTATCAGAGAGTCGTAGTGTATTGGGTGTGATGTCAAGATGGAAGTGTCACTTCAGTCATTTGGAGATGATGTCACGCAGGATACGGTACTAGTGCTCTTGAGTGTTGCGCAACCAATCGGGATATTGTGACCAGGTCATGTATATCCGATTATAGAGACTATGTTACCAGACATCCGACATGTGTTTCGGACGGGGCAGACACTTATCCAGCCCCAGCCCTAGCACGTGATTATCCGATACTGGGCCAATATAACACAATACTACGGTATACTACGCTTGATACAGATCTATATATTCCTGTAAGAATATTTCTGGAGAATTGGGTAGGCATGGCGCTTTGCTAGAAGCCAACCTTGTCTTGTAAATCGATATAATGTAGTACGAGGTACTTACGTGTTCGGACAGTCCGACGATCGTTTTTACTGCCAACATATCCGGAGATCTCATGGGTCGCTTCCTGAAGATTCACCGATGACGTATTACTCACACTTTGATTAATCTGGGATTAATTAGAAGAGAGAGATAGAATTAATCTGGGATTAATTTGATGAGAGAGAAAATTAATCTGGGATTAATTGCGGAGATATTTTATCTGGGATAAAATATTAATTAAAAGAGAGAGAACGATTAATTTGGAATTATCGATAAAATTAATATATTCGATATATTAATCGAAATTGGATTTCGACGCGGAATTAAAATTAGATTTTAATTCGGGCGAACGAATTAATTTAGAATTAATTCGTTAGCGACGTGAATAATGAATTCGCTAGGCGTAATCATTTAATTACGACGCGACGGAAAATTCGTTAATTTGGAATTAGCGAACCCGAGCCCGAGAGTGATGCGAACGCATTCGCATTTCGAATTCGAGCGCGGCACGCAAGTCACATCAAGCGTCAAATCGTTTATCACATCATGCGTCAAATCAATCGTCACTTTGAGTGATGTGACTTGACAACATGTCACTTTATTAAAGTGATGTGATATGACTTAAAGTAAAGTTGAAATGATGTGTGAAAAGTAGAAAAGCATTAATAGACTTTTGCTTTTTACTTTTGATATATATGATAATAGTTTATATATATTTATTTTGTTTTTGGAAAATGAATTAAAAAATAAATATATAAACTAAAGTCATTATCTCTCTCCAACATGCAAGACTCACGGTCTTCTTCTTCCCTCCCTTTTCTCTCTCGGCTTCAAGCCGTTTTTCATCTCTTCCTCTCTCGTTTTTTCTGGTTCTGCCGGAGAAGTAATGAGAAACAAGTTTTGATTTTGTTTCAAAACTTAGTGCTAGCA